>CAUYLG010032999.1:0-49950 GCA_963573385.1 Cacajao melanocephalus
CTCATCATCACTGGTCATTAGAAAAATGCAAATCAGTGAGATACCATCTCATGCTAGTTAGAATGACGATCATTAAAATTTCAGGAAACAACAGATGCTGGAGAGGATGTGGAGAAATAGGAACACTTTTACACTGTTGGTGGGAGTGTAAATTAGTTCACCCATTCAGGAAGTCAGTGTGGCGATTCCTCAAGGATCTAGAACTAGAAATATATTTGACCCAGCAATTCCACTACTGAGTATATACTCAAAGGATTATAAATCATTCATTCTACTACAAAGACACATGTTACATATATGTTTATTGCAGCACTATTCACAGCAAGAATAGCAAAGACTTGGAACCAACCCAAATGCCCATCAGACTGGATAAAGAAAATGTAGCACATATACACCATGGAAGACTACGTAGCCATAAAAAAGAATAAGTTCATTTCCTGTGCCAGGACATGGATGAAGGTGGAAACCATTATTTTCAGCAAACTAACACAGGAACAGAAAACCAAACACTGCATGTTCTAACACATAAGTGGGAGTTGAACAATAAGAACACATGGGCACAGGGAGGGGAACATCACACACTGGGGCCTGTCAGGGGATTGGGGGCTAGGGGAGAGATAACATTAGGAGAAATACCTAATGTAGATGATGGGTTGATGCGTGCAGCAAACCACCATGGCGTGTGTATACCTATGTAATAAACCTGCATGTTCTGCACATGTGTCCCAGAACTTAAAGTATAGTAAAAACAATTACTTTCTGATTAACTTATGAAAATAAAAGTTTTCATGCTTGTAAAAAAAAAAAAAAAGAAAGAAATATGCACTCCAAGTTTCTAAAAAGTACGGTTGGGAAATATCAGAATGAGAATGGACAAGGTTGGAGAAGACAGCAAAGGCAGAGTCTGGAGGCCTTTGAAGGTCAGACTAAGGACTGGATACCATCAGCACATCCATTCTGTGCTTCAAATGAGCCTAATACAGTGTTGGTACATGGCTATCATTAGGAACCAGGAGCCATTGAGTTTACTAGATTTGATTAGATAAAGGATAGAATTTTGGGTCAAGGCATAGACAGAGCAAAGATGCTGTCCCTCTTGACCAGTTGGCTCCTGACTGCACGACTCAGTGGGCAGAGCAGCGTGTGAGAAGGCAGGTGCAGTTCATCAAGGCATCAGCAGTGGTAGAAAGAAGGCATTTGCTGGTTGGGGAGGCCAGTGCAGAGCTTCCTGTGGGCTGACACTTGACCAGATAAGCTCGGAAGTAAAGCAAAACTTTACACCTTCAGGCTTTGCCCCCATTTCTTTCCTCTATGTTCACTGTGAATTTTGCTTCTTTTCTGTCCTTCCTTTTCTCATCTTTTCTTCATTCTTCTTGCTGTTTTATTTGTGGTATTTTATATTGCCCTGTGCTCTTTCCCTCTTCAGCTGCCCTCTGCTTGACATGAAAGCTGTCTCCCTTCCCTGTCACCTCTTCCCTTTGGCCAGCTCTATCCTGGGTACTTTTCTCTCTTTCTTCTCTCTGGCCCCTAGAGTGGGGAAGCATTATTCACTATTAGGTGGACATACCCATGCAGTTCTACAGACTGATTCTGAGCTACTTTCCTATCTCCCCTAATCTTACTCAAAAATATCTGTCGATGGCCTCCATCTCATTCTTGAATTTAGAGGCTGCTATTTGCTTTCAGGCCTGGTTAATATCTCTGTTATACAAATTGTAATATGTTCTTAGGGTGTGTCACTGGTTTCTATAGCTTTTACCAGTTCAAGTGCTCTTGCTGTTCTACATGTACAGTAAATGCAACCGCAGACAACACCAGCTAGATAAACTCTAAAGCAGTGGTGCTCTACTGGGTTATTTTGTCCCTCAGGGGACATTTGGCAAGGTCTGGAGATACTTTTTGTTGTTACAACTGTGGGGAGTGGGGAGGGATGCTGACATCTAGCAGGTAGAGGTCCAGGATTTTGTGAAAAGTCCTACAATGCACAAGACAGTCCCCACCCTGACGGAATTGTCCAGCCCAAGATGTCAATATTGCTGAGGTTGAGAAACCTTGATCCAAAGATACTTGTCTTGGAGCTTGCAGCTAGGGCGAATATGTAAATAATGAGGGCTAATTAAAAACAAATGAAATTGCAATCATTTAGGAAAAACAAGGGAGAATCTTGAGATGGCAAATAGTAAAATGTGCCTGCTTTAATAACAACAAAATAATTATTTGTGCTTTATTGAGTACTCATTTTCACTTATAAGCATTACATTCATTAGCTCTCCCACCTCTCCCAACAACCTGTGAGTTTGGTATTGGAGATATTTAGCATATAAAGAAACTGAGGCATAGAGAATAAGATGACCCTCATAAGGACCCCAGACAAACATTGATTTTTATCCAGGGGGAAAAGAAAAACCCACAGGGCTGTTCTCATAGCTTAACTGGAGCTTCAATGGCAGAAAATAAGGGCAGGAACCAAAGCTGCTGTCACAAAGAAAGGACTCTCCCAGTTCTCTATTTGGTATTTAAAAATAGGAAAGAAAACGGCATAGCTTGAATCTGAGATAATGCTTGCCGCTTTGTGAATGCTCTTACAGTGCATTGCCTTCGAAACAAATTGGCCCTCGTCTACAAAGGTTTCTTTTTTGTACTCTTGCAAACTCATTTTTAATGGCTTGTGTGGCATCAGTTGTGCCCCTGAGCTGTAATGAAGCGCTCTGCAAGTCACCACAAGTGAGTCAGAAATGAATCTCACGGAGAGGAGAGGAAAACGCTGGAACGTTAATAGTATTTAATCCAAGGTAAGCAAACCTATTGAGCCACTACAATGTGCTTTATAAAAATCTAAATGTCATGAAAATTTCAGCAGTCTTCCCTTGCCGGCAAATCAGTTTTGGTCCACAGACAACGAAGTAGGGATCAGAAGGGAAAAATCTCAAATGCGCATAACTGCCTAGGAGCACACCTTGAGGAGTTTACAAGCACCATCCAAGCAAAACAAAGAAATAATTGATGGAGCACAAGAAAAACTGGCGGCTGTGTCGGGCAGGCATCTGAACAGCCTGTGAGTGTGGCAGACATCTTGCAATATATTTGATCCTATCGTCGATACCTTGGGTGGAGAAGGGGTGTTGAAATCTGACGGTCAGTCTCTGTAACATGGGGTTTCCCCTTAGGTTTTTATTTAAGTGGAAAAGCAGAATTTGTATATTCTAATTTATTGCATGGATCCTAGCCAGTTTACAGAGTGAGATTTAATTGCTAAACACCCAATTTTAAAGTTCATTTTCCACAGTACCTTGGCAGTTTTTGTTAGATGTTTGTTCAGAAAATAACAATCTCTGAATATTAAAGTCAAATAAGTTGGTTTTTAAACTGGTGAGCCTTTCTGCTTATGCGGGAGTCTGGAGGTGTACTTTGAATTTTCCTCCTCTGCCAGGTGTGTGACAATGAAATACAGCGATAGACTCAGGGCCTCACCTGAAGGGTCTTGGGGCCAAGCGTCCCCTTTCAAGGGTCCTTGGAGCCAGCAGGTCCTCCTTTCAAGCTTCTTGTTAGACATTTTAATTGCTGTAGTAACTCTAGGGATGTTCCTGATGCTTGAGATAGGATCTCTTCTCTCTTATGGAATGCAGATGTGTCCCCAATTATAATGCAACAGATTCAATTAAGCAAAGGTGTAGAAATGTTGAAGCCCTGCAAGTGAAATTTTAAAATGTAGCTGTATTTCCAAGTTTGCATTAAGACATCTTTGCAAAAGCTTGCTACTATATGCAAGCCATGATTCCAAGGATCTTATGACTTTAATACTCATAAAACCTTATGTAGTAGGTACTGTTACCATATCCGTTTTAAAGGAGGAAACAGAGGTATAGGGGGTTTAAGTAATTTGTCCAGGGTCACACAGCTCTTAGGGGGGGCATGAGTACAGTTTGAATCCAGGCAATCTGTCTCTGGAGCCTCTGTGTGTTCCTAAGCACTCTGCCATACAACTTCCCAGAGCAGGTAGCATAAATATACCCCACTTAATACTGTATTGCAGAAACTGTAGACCTCTTCTGTTGCATTTTCTTATTCTCTTAGCCTATGAATAACTTGCAGCTACTTACAGAGAAAGTCCAATGGGTAAGTGCAGTCTATGATTCCCCATAGATACCTCCTGTCTAGATTGAACCTCCTCTATATAATGAGAATGTTGGTCCTGCCAGTATTTTATAAAAACTGAAGCTACAGATGAGTCTTAGGCCATTGCCAGAAGTTCTGCTATCCTGGGACATGGTGAGAGAGTCAGGATAAAGAATAAAATAACATTGAATGTGCCTTTCCTAAAACCTACCAGATTATAAATTTGGGACAGTTACCAGCAGTCAGTGACAGATCCCCATCTTGTGGCTCTGGAAAGCAGAATAAATGGGAGGAGAAAGATGATTCAGAAGGCCTAGGGTAATGCTTCTCACACTTTAGTGTGCTTATGAATCTCCCAGTATCTTATTAAAATGCAGATTCTTTTTTGTAGGTCTGGGTTAGGGCCAGAAATTCTGAATTTCTAACAAACTCCTAGGAATTGCTGATGCTACTGGTCCATAGACTGTATTTGGAGGACAAGGACCTAGAATAGATCAACAGCATTACTGTCACCTAAGCTTATTAGAAATGCAGATTCCTGGGTTCTATTCCAGGCCTACTGAATCAGAATGTACATTTCCAAGTGATTGATATACACTTTAATTGTTTGAGAAACATGAGTCTAGAGTATTCTTCAAACCATGAAAGATGCACATAAATAATTAGCCACACTTGTAGATGAATTGGCTATGGTGGGAGAGAAGACAGAGAGAATATAAAGTTATCATTAAAAGTTTCATTCAAGATTTTCAAATGTCTCTTTTCTTTGTGGTTACTTGAATAGCAGAAGAAGTCTCTGAAATACTTCATTCAAAGCTTATTTGCAAAAGTCTGGAGAATCTTTTTTAGAGGCATTATTCAACTCAAATTGTTTCTCCTTTAGGATCTGTCTGTAACTTAACCATTTGAATATTTTAAAATTTAGAAGGACAGGTCTTTTTCACCAGCATCTCTGTCTCTGAATGGCATAGTCCTAAGTTTGAGTTGCCAACAGAATGCACTGCAGGTCTGTCAGCCCAGACTAAGGATGATCGTAGATACCTTACCCCACCCTGAGAAGCCATTGGTACTTGCACCCAACCCTAACCCTTCCTGCATCAGTACCCAGGCTTCTTTGGGGGCAGAGGAATATGGTGGAAGTGATTGTGGGGCAGGTTGGGGAGGGTAAAGCCAGGTTGTCTGGGGTACCAGGAACCAGGGAACAGTGGGGACTGAGAACCATCCTAGGGAGGTGGAGAGGTAGCAGGAGACAGGACCACACCAAGGCTTCAAGACCACCAACCATGCTCCATTGTCTTGTTGAATTTCACTTACAAAACACAAATTCAAAGATGAAATCAGTGCATTAAACCCCCAGGGCAGGGCTCTTTTGGGCACAGGGCCCTGTGCAACTGCAGTGGTCATGCTTATGAAGCGGGCCCTGATTCTGGACATTGCTTGCTATCTTTGTGTTTTAAGAATTTATTCACACATGCTTTTGCTGGGTCTATTTGAAAAACTAAATAATGTTTATGTTAATCAGATAGTCTAATGCAGCGATTCTCCAAGCCTTGGCCTGGACTAGCAGCATAAGCATCCCTGGAAAACTTGTTAGAAATGCAGATTTGGGGTCCTACCCCAAAGTGTGGAAACAGAATCTCCAGGAGATGGGGTCCAACAACTGTGGCTTTGACAAACCCTCCTGGTGATTCTGAAGCATGCCAAAGTTTGAGAACCGCTGTGGTAATAGCTCTGAGGTTTTGGTTGGGAAATACTTTTTTTTTTGTTTTTTTTGTTTTTATAAAATCACAAATTATGTCTGCAGAATTCCCAACAGTATTTGGAGATGACAGTTATATCGATTTTAGGCCACATAGGTATTCCCTACTCTTGCCACTTTTCTTCCAGTGGGGAAAAAATAGGTTGCAGCACCTGCTGCATGGGACACTTGAGTTGAACTGTTCCTAAGAGCTGCTTGGAAATGGTGGGAGGGCTTACATATTAAAGGAAATTCAGGTATGGGTTAGGGAGACAGAGAACCCTTAGCATGGTGGGTTTGTGTTGGATTCCAGAGACACCCAACACAAAGAAATCCCAGTTCTCCTAACCAGTGGTGAGACCTTAAGGGAATTATTTGCTTTTTTCTGATCCCACTGGAAACAGTATCTTCAGCCATAAAATGGAGATAATAATGGTGATATCTGCTTCATAGGGTTCTTGTGAAGTTTGACTGAGCTTATGAGTAAAAGTCCTTATCATACTGCCTGTCACATAGTCAGCATTCAACAAATGAAAGCTATTATTCAGGGCATAAAATTATTGTGCACTGATCTAATCATATGCTGCAGTATGTATCTATGAATTTTATTGGTAATGATTATTTGATATAAATGGAAACATCTTATTTCCATAAAGATCACCGAAAAACAAACACACATATATATGTGTATATATACACACACACATATGTCAATCATAACAATTCTGTTTGGGGATCTTTTTTCTTTTCTTTTGTTGTATTTTTAATTGATATATCATAGTTGTAGACATTTTGGAATGTATATGATATTTTGATGCATGTGTACAATGTGCCATGATCAAATTAGGGTATTTGGGATATCCATCACCTCAAACATTGATCTTTGCTTTATGTTGGGAACATTACACATTTTTCTCTTCTAGCTATTTTGAAATACACAATAAATTATTATTAACCATAATTTTCCTACTGTACTATCAAATACTAGAACTTATTCCTTCTCTCAAACTATTTTGTATACATTAATCAACTTTCTTCATCCTTCCTCCCCACTTCGTTTCCCAGCCTCTGGAATCTATCATTCTACTCTCAACCTCCATGAGATGCACTTTTTTAGCTCCCACATATAAGTGAGAACAGCGATTTTGTCTTCCTCTGCCTGGCTTATTTAACTTTTTTTTTTTTTTTTTTTTCCGTAGAGGGCTTCCATAGATTCTACGTGGCCTGCTAGATGCTTAAATTTTCTTTTTTCCAAGACTGGAAACTCTTCCCAGCATTAGCTTTGCTTTTGTGCTAAGCATAAATCACTGGAATTTCATAAGCTTTCTTTCTCTTAGCACTCATACACTTTGTAAATCAATAATTTGCAAAGTAAAAAGGACTCCCTTCAGTAAATATTTGCAAGGCAGGTCTATCTTCTCCTGCTTTCCGAGCAGAGGCAAAGACTCCCTCTAATCCTGGTGTTGAGGAGGATGATGGAATATCGATTTACTGCCTGCTACTTGCTCCATCATCACATCAGCTATAGGGAGAGTGGAATTATTCTTCCTCGGATATGTGGGCCTTTCTTTGTGGGTCTAAAAACCAACTCCAGGCTAATTGTATTCTTCTTATTGAATAATAAATGAAGATCAAGGTCTGTTGAGCTCTGAATACAGCAAGTCAACTGGACTGTAAGTTAAATATCAAGGCCAAGAAGCTTTTTCTGCAAACACACACTGCTTTTTGATTAGTTGAAACCAACCGAATAAAAGCAACAAAAAATAACCTGAACCCAAAATGATTCAACAGTAAAAGAATACTCTCTTTAGGGACTTTGGGTCCCAGGTGGCTTGCATCTGGATGCATTTAGTGTTGCAGGACTTTAATGCTAAGGGCTGAAAACATGTATACCCAGCTCTTCCTAGTATTGATTTCCCTCACACTGATTTAGTGTGGGTCCTCTTGGCATCTCTCTACTGCTTCTAGCAGCTGAGTTTTGGCCCCAAAGGGCTTTATTTAATGAAAACTTGGGGCTTATACTGTGAGAAAGATGCCCCAGGAATTGAAGTTGTAGACATCCCAATGGAGAAAACATCAAGACAAGAGTCATATGTGGTGCAGTGAATGAGATGATGATATGAAGCCTCCACCAAAGTATGTTTTAAAGAGAAGAGGGAGCAGCAACCTTCAAATGACTGTTGAGAGTTAACAGAAGCTCTTATTACTGAAAGATAAAGTGCTTACATGAAATATGTGCAGAAGTTGCACTGGGAGAGGGAATCAGAAGAGGAGGGGAGCCACATATTAGAATCTTGGAGAAGACTGTCTGGCTGTGTATTAGAGCTACTTACAGACTACCATAGCCATTGGGGAGAGTTAAACAAGATATGCTTTAAAAATAAACCTTTTATTTTAGAAAAGTTTTAGATTTACAGAAAAATAGTGAAGATAGTACAGAGATTTCCCATATACCCCACACCCAGTTTCCCTTATTGCTAACATCATACATGACTATTTGTTACAATTAATAGACCACGTATATTTGTTACAATTAGTAAATCAGCTTTGACAAATTATTATGAACTTAAAGTTTGTATGTTATTCAGATTTCCTTCATTTTTATCTAATGTTCTTTTTCTGTTCTAGGATTCTATTCATATTACATTTAGTTCTCTTATCTACTTAGTATCATTTGGACTGTGACAGTTTCCCAAACCTTCCTTGTTTTTGATGACCTTCACAACTTTGAAAAGTATTGGTCAAGTGTTTAGTCAAATTTCCCTCACATGGTGATACAGGATTTGTCTCACACTTTTCTCATTATTAGACTGGAGTTATGTGTTTTTCCGAGGAAGACCATATAGGTAAAGTGCCATTTCCATTACATCATTTCAAGAGTCCATATTATCCACATGACTTACGGCTGATGATGGAACAGGAACATTTTTAATGGGAAACTGACTGAATTGCAACAGATGTTGAGTGTTGGGAATTAAGAACATTTTACTTTTCAAATACGATAAATTTCAGCTAGTATTGCTTCTCACAAAATAAGAAATGGTCAAAACAAACAAACAGACAAAAAAACAAGTGAAGCTGTTGTAAAACCTATTTGACTCCAGTTCCATTGCAAACTGAAAGGCTTCCAGTTTCTCAAACCGGTTTTCATTGGGACAGCTTGCAAAAAGAACTCACCTGTGTGTGCAAGCAAATCTTGAAACTGTAAGTCTGTAACTGAGAGGCTTCACCTATTCAGAAATAAGTTGTTAAATAAGAGAGATTTAGGAGTTTTTCAAATGAATTGTTATTGTTCTATGGTTTATATGTTCAGGAATTAGCTTGACAGTGATCTGACTCTCCTTGGCTTACCTGTCAAACAAGGTATTGATTTTTACAGAAATTTTGTAAAACATCAAGACAAAATTAGGAAACTCTTAAATTTTTGTGCTTTCATTATATAAGTCCTTCATCTTATCTGTGCAGGCTGTAAGAGCGTTATACTTTCAAGCGCTCATGCCTCAGACACCATGGCTGTGGTTACTTTAGCAAGACTAGACAACGTTTATCACATATGGGGCTCCGAAACCACCCACCTGAGTAACTGGAGTGAAGATAAGCATGATGGACTAAAATACATTCTTGATGATGGCGATGGACAATTTTCCAGGTTGTTGAAGGTCCCAGGTAGACATCTTCTGTTTGGAATGGTTGGAGGAAAGAACCTCAATGGAAGTGTATTTATTTGCTAGGGCTGCCATAACGAACTACCACAGACTGGGGGCGCTTAAACAACAGCAATTTATTTCCTCACAGATCTGGAGGCTAGAAATCTGAGATCCAGGCATCTGCAGGGTTGATTTCTTCTGAGGCCTCTCGCTTTGGCTTGTAGATGGCCGTCTTTCCAACGTGCCCTCACATTTCTTTCCTCTGTGTGTGTCTGTGTCCTAATCACCTGTTCTCATAGGGACACCAGTTATATTCAACTAGGGCCCACACTGATGACCTCTTGTAACCTTAATTATGTTGTTTTCTTTGTTTTTGTTGTATTTTTTAGGTTCAATATTTATTCAACAAATATTTCTTGAGTGCTGTGTTTACCTTATGGGCTTTAATATTTTTACTTTTAATTTTTGTGGGTATATTGTAGGTGTATATATTTTCAGGGTATGTGAGATATTTTGATATCTCATGCAATATGTAATAATCACATCAGGTGAAATGGGGTATCCATCACTTCAAGCATCCATCCTTTCTTTGTGTTGCAAATGACACAATTATACTCTTTTAGCTATTTTTAAATGGACCATAAATTATTGTTGACTATAGTCCTCTGTTGTGCTATCAGATACTAGACCTCATTTATTCTAACTATGGAACATTTTTTTTGTACCCATTAACCATCTCCACCCAAGCTCCCCACCCCCGACTACCCTTCCCATCCTCTGGTAACTATGCTTCTACTGTCTATCTCCATGAGTTCACTTGTTTTGATTTTTGCTCCCATAAATAAGTGAGAACACGTGAAGTTTATCTTTCTGTGCCTGGCTTATTTCACTTAACATAATGACCTCCAGTTCCATCCATGTTGTTACAAATGATAGGATCTCATTCTTTTTTATGGATGAATAGTATTCCTTTGTGTATATGTACCGCATTTTCTTTATCCATTCATCTGTTGATGGAGACTTAGGTTGCCTCCAAATCTTGGCTATTGTGAACAGTGGTGCAATAAACATGGGAGTGCAAATCTCTCTTTGTTATATCTTAGTTACTTTTTAAAAGACCCTGTCTCCAAATACAGTCACATTCTGAGGTTCTGGAGATCAGGGCTACCACACACAAATTTGGCAGGGAGGACACAATTCAGTCCATAAGAGGATGGGTAACGGATTCAGTAAAATAGATGTTTGCTTCTCTCTAGACCTGGGTTTCCAGGAGTCTGGGATGACTGACATTTGATGCTGACTTTTCGCTGGGCTGTTTGAGGGGATTTAACAATGGAGAAAAGTGCGAGAGGGAGAACTTCATGTGGGGAGAGCCATGCTGTGTAATATGGCTTTGTCAGGAGCCCATTTCCGGATGTTACCTGTGGTGCTTGCACAGCTGTTCTGTCATTGTCCTCCTTGGCAGCCTGAAGGCTGATTTCCTGGTGAATTTTCACCTAATTTCCTTTGCATCTGCCTTATAAGTGACAGTTTCATTTCTGAACTTTAAAAACAGCATCAGCCAGAATGCTGATTTATTAATTTACAATGAGAAATGTAATCACCGAGTGGACTGGGTACTCCAGTTTCTTGTTCAGCATGTGCTTTCCCTGCAGGCAAATGTAAGTGGGAAGCCAAATTATCATCAGAAGGTGGCTTGCTGAGCATGGAATCAGGCCAGGGGAGTTAGGGATGAGATTCGGCATTCCTGGGCTTTTTATTCTTTAGGCCAACCAGTGCTGAGCAGCATAGACTGGCAGCACACGCTGGCTGCCTCTGCCTCTGCTACTCTCCCTGACTTGCCATCGCCTCCTCTGGCAAACTCAGCAAGCCGGACTTAGCTCAACCGTCTCCTCCTTGGAAAAGTCTTTCTTCATTTCCCTAGACAGAGGAGGTCTCTCTTCTTCCTTACCCCTGTGGTACCTTATGCTAAGTATGTATTTGGCATCATGTGTTTTGGTTATTTATTTACTCACCTGTCTTCTCCACTGAACTGAGAGAAACTTGAGTGAAGGGACTTAATTATATTTATTGTATATGGTACAACTGGTCAGTGTTCAATAACTACTCGACTACTTAACGGAAGTTATGATTGTGGTAATTCACATTGTGGTGGGGGTATAGATATATGTATACATATGTATGTGTAAATATATGTATATATTTGTTTTTGTTTTTGCTTTATGTTTTAAAATACTTTCCACTAAGTTGCTCATAAGACATGATCTTACACTGCACTAATAGCTATGAGGTGAGATAGGCAGGTAGGTGCCAGTATCAGATGACAACATACTTAGAGGTTAAGTGATTCATCAGTCAATTAAAGGCACTTTCCACCAAACCTGCTTGTCTTGGGGACTGAGTCTCCTCTCCAGCAAGTTCTCCCTATTCTTGCCCTGTGATTAATACTTACTGCTTAAGCCTTTCTCCCACATCCTTAGTTTTCCTCTTTCCCCTTCCTTAGGAGCCCAGAGCTCTCTGAATGCTTGGTGTTCTGTCTTTGAAAGGACCTTCTCAGTCCTGTCTTACTGGGGAGGATTCTGCACTTGAAAATCCTTCTCTCCCCTCTTTTGAACACCCATTTTCTCCTCATGCATTTCCCTTCTAATTTCCAGGTCAAACTCTCATTCCCTCAGACATTTAGTCTTGTGAAGAAAGCAATGTGATTAAATTTAATTTACACTAAGATGTTAATAACATCCTAAGGGTATTTGCATTTTAAGATTTTAGGAGTGAATTTCTCATAGAAATGTTCTGAAAGCTGGCTACATGTTACCATGTTGGCATTCCTCTCTCTCTCTGTCTCTGTCTCCACGCACATACACATACACACAAGCATGCACACACACACACACACACACACACACACATTTAATTGTGTTAACTCTGTATTTGGTAAAATTTCCTGGGCCTTTAGAAACTATTTCTTTTTTATGTTTTTAAAAGAAATTTCTATGCCTTGCAGTCCAGATGCTACCATAAATGAGTTCTTCAGACCATCAGCAACTAGTCATTATAACCTTTGGGGAGATACAGCGCTTCACCAGTGAGTCATTAGCTTCTGAGCCTAGAGAACGAATCTGAAGGACCTTTTCATATCTTATAATTAAATACATTCTGCAGCTTGCAGATAAACATGCTGATCTGACAGCGAGTTAAGGAGGTTTATCAGCATTTGTGCACCTGCAGCGTTACACTAAAAGACATGACTTCATTAAAACTCACTGTGCTTGTGAGAACAATGAGGACTGGTGGTAGGTGTTAAAAAGAAAGACACTACTAGATGGCAGCTTTAAGCTCATCTTTGAAGGGATGAACTCATTCTATCCAACATGTCCAGCTGTGCAAACAGCAGCACCAAGTGAGCTGCAGTTAGCTGTGCTAATACAGAGGATTAGAATAGAGGCTGGGCCACATACAAATGATGCGAATGCTTAATATACTTGAACACTATGAATGCTGCACAGAGGGGGAATAAGTGCCCCAGAAGTGACAGAAGATATTTTGCTAACTGTCACAAAAAGAGATTGTGTGTTAGGGCCTTCTAGGAACATTTCTCTTTCCAGTGACTTTTGCCTTTTGAGGCCAATGTTTTCTAAGATGAAAAAACAATACAACACATCGATCTCTCAGAAAACTCCACAGGGAGATAACAAGTATTGCCACAGTTACCACTGTTTCTCTCTCTCTCTCTCTCTCTCTGTGTGTGTGTGTGTGTGTGTATGAATGTATAGTTGGGCTTCATCTGCAATAGCATCTCAAGCCACAGAATAGGTGAATGAATGGTCTAGGCGGGCATTAGCAGTGAGAGACCAAGAGTCTGGGCAACAGGGATCCAGAGATGGGGCTAGAAGA
This sequence comes from Cacajao melanocephalus, assembly GCA_963573385.1. Classification (NCBI taxonomy): domain Eukaryota; kingdom Metazoa; phylum Chordata; class Mammalia; order Primates; family Pitheciidae; genus Cacajao; species Cacajao melanocephalus. Next base: position 13,396 of record CAUYLG010032999.1, read on the forward strand.
CCTAGTCATGAAGGTACTAGAGAGTGGGTGAAAGGAAGCACAACTTAGGTTCTAGAAGGCTTGGCAATGGATAGAAGCAACACACCCTTAGGAGCAACATAGACCTTGATACTGATGCTAATCTCGTCTGAGGAAGTGTTAATGGGAGTGAATTCTTTATATGCTTCCTGTCCTTAGTGAGAGATGTGGGTAGGCTGAGCAGAGCTGAACCAAGCTCCTTCATGGGCAAATGAAAGGGAGGATGCAAGTCCTGAAGGAAACCAGCAAGTCCTGAACATTGGGATACCCATCCCCAACCCTCACAGCACTGCTAAAAAAACTGATGAAGGACTAACATCTTCTTTATTTTCCTAAGATTTGAAAATGCTAGTTATCCTTGAAAGTTTTCTGAGTAGTCAAAACATATATAGGTTGATTCCCCTACTAGTCTTAGGAGGTGAATATTATAGGTTCCACCCATGTTCCAGGACCTGAAGTGAATGAATCTCTTTGGGAGGTGTCCTGAAACATTATTCTACCACATTTGGCTCATGCAGTCAGAAGAGCCTTTAATACAATATACATAAATGATCCCAGGAGACCAGGAATACTTCTGACAATTTCATTGCAGTTTATAATTATACTTTTCCTTATTGTAGTCATGTTTTACGAAACTTATAGTATCTCTTTGTCCTTTGCCAGAATGTGTGACAAGAGCTGAAACAATCTGTTTTTAAAGAAAGTTTACTTAGATAAGATGTGATCATGAGTCAGAGTCAGAGATCAGGTAAAAGACATAATTCCATGTTGTAAATAATCACAGTGATCTTTTCAGAAACATGAGTAAATTCTCTTGTGTAACAATGTATATGTATATTTAGCATCTCTAGATAAACTATAGACTCCTTTAAGAATGTTATTTGCTTCTTTTGTATCTCCTGTCAACATAACACAATACTCAACATGGTAAATGTTCACATTCAGTTACAACTGGTAAATATAAATGAGAAACACACATAACTAACACACTATGTAAATATGCTCGTGAATTTCTCTAAATCATATCACACTTAATCAACTCCTTTGGCAATATACCTAGACCAGCCTATTTCATGCATTGCAAGCAATAGAGGTCAGGAATTATTGGCATGTTGGTCAATAAGTTACTGAAGTTAATCTTCATTTAATGAATCATCAGCAAGGGAGCTACACAGATGACAAGTGTTCAATTTTCAGAAATCTCTTGCCCAATCTGTCTCTCTTCCTTCTGTCTTCCTAATTATTGATTTGATGTATGAGCCCCTCCTCCCAGTCCTTCAGCCAGCACAGTTTAAGAGTTTAGCCTTTTAAAGATGTTCTCCTTAGAGTCAATAATTCACCATGGCACATTATATAGTACCCTGAATATCTATAAAGCTGTTCTTTCATGTTGTACATCCTGGGGTGCTCAAATAATTAATTTCACTAGCTATAAAGAACAATACCTTCTATTGTGAGTGGTAAAAATGTACTATACACAGAGCCAATTGTATGGACATGGCTGGGAGACAAGCTCTGCAGGAGAGTTTCTCAAGAGGATTTTAATGTTGAAGGCAGGTAGTTCTGTTCTTGGACCTATATGAAAGCATAAAATAAAATGTAAATGTTCTTTGGAATTAGCCAATTACCAATTGGTCCAGATACTTTTTTGGGGCATTTTTTTTCTTTCCTCCAATTTTTAAGAGTAAAAGGACTCTTTAAAATAGTTTATTTAGTATAATTGAAAACTCTTGCTTGGAATGAAGTATTCCAAAGACATAATACAAAGACCTAGGAGAAAATACCAGTGTCTGTCTCCCACATTGATTTAGAACTGTCCAGATTTTTAAAAAGGTATTTGTATGAACGTTAAAGACTTTTTAGTTAATTAATATTAATGAAGGCCAGTCATACCCTAATTTAGCTACCTGAAGAGGGGAATAACAATATGCACATTAACATTTTAATTGCTGCTAAGTAAAATAAAGACTTCAATTTAGTTTGTGGCAAATCAGGAACCATTTAGATAAATTAAAAATTACCTTTTAAACTTTTATAGTATAATTAAGAGTCAGGGGTCTCAGATTCAAATTCCAGCTCTGCCAATAACTAACTAGGTGGCCTTGAGTTAAGTCATTTAAGTTAACCTGGCCTTGGTTTCCTCAGTCTTATAAAATAGAGATTAGTTCCTTCCAGTTCCTAATACTCAATGTTTCTTTCTATGATGATCACTTAGACCTCCACTGAATAAATCACTCACTCCACTGCAGTAGAAACATTCGGTAACCATCTTTTTTTTCTTGAATAAATCCTGGGCAAAATATATTTATGGGAGTAAATAAATGGATGAATTATTGTCAAAACATGTATGTTCCCTTAGACGGAAGAGTTCTTGGAATGAATTTTTTTTTTTTTTTTAATAGGAGACTAGCTTAGGAAACCCAAGACAGAATGTCTGCCTATTCATTTCTGGGTCATAGTATGAAAACTTCCATTGGAAATCTGGGAACAGTTCTTAAGTCAAAACATAGACCCGGAATTACAGTATCTGTACATACTGTCGGAGGACAAAATACATTGCCCCAGAGACCAGAGGCACCAAAATATGCTACACGTAGCCACCTGAGAATGCCTCTACCTGGCAACTCCTTTGAGAGAAGCCACGAGGGGAATGAAAATTGTTAAAGAATCGGGTACGGCATTTGAACTTGTCAATAGGTTTCAACCTGTTCCCCATCCTTGGCCATCTTGAGTGAAAGCAAAGAACTAAAAGATTGAAAAACCTGAGACTGAACATTCCTTCCTGGAGAAACTAAGTACGATATCAACCAGATTGGATATGTATTTATTTTTCTTTTCTGCCATTCAGCACATGATAAAGACCCATTTAGTTATAAACACAATAAAAGAGGTTGTATTTCTGAAATTTTGCACATCTAAGTTTTAGTATGCATTAAGTTTGTATCCTTGTTATATGTGATTCCTGCTGTGGCCCAGCAGATAATATAAACACTGCATTTTATAGACCCCAAATTTAATACTGGAATCTTAAGCAAATAAACAGTCTTTCTCACACATTTTATCATATTTGTCACTAAAAGTCCTTTGTCTCCAGGCACATGAATCTGGGTACTGTTCCTAAGAACCCAATTGGTACAACTTTTTGGAGTTAATAAAATTGTGTTCCCACTGGTTTTCATTGCTGTTCTGTGCACAATTCCCCACTGAGTATTTGATGAATTTCTGCTCCTTGGGGGCCCCATTTTTTTTGTGAGAATGCTGAGGATCCATGCATCTTGTCACAGGGAGGAAGATGATTTCCTCTGATAACATTCCCCTGGTACCTGAGGAGCTTATCACAGCCCTTTATTTGGCTGTCTCTGTTATGTTGGCATGAGTCCAGAGCAACGGGAAAGAAAAGGTTGTACTTTTACAGGGAACATTTTATTCCCTCTTGGGAAAACTGAACATGACTCCATGTCAGGAAGGGAAATTTTTCATACAGATAAAGAGAATGAACATCCGCCTACCTCTTTTAATAGTTAAAACACATTTAACGATCTTTTTGTATTTTGTTTTCTTGAAGAGCTCAAATTATTTTAGAAAATTTGACTTATTGAAACCAGATCTGCCCCAGCTTTGTGTGTGTGTGTGTGAAGAAGGAATATTTTTCATTTCTCAAAAGACCTGTATGGTGAGGGGGCCAAGATGGTGAGGTCAGGTTGGATATGGGTAGGTGGGGGAAGATTTCTGACATAAAGATCCAAGAGCTAGGTGCAAGCTAACTTTCTCCCTCATGAGAGAAGCCAAGAGGTGAATGAAAATTATTAAAGATTGATCAGGTAAGGCATTTGAACTTAACAATAAGTTTCAACCTATTGGATTGCTATTAAATAGTCACAAAAACCACATCTTGGTTTTGAAGGTGATGGATATTGGAAGGGACTTGGGCAAATCCAAGCCTCAGTTTACCTTTGTAAATTTGTTATTTGTCATTCATTTGAAAATCTGAACTCCTTAATAGAACTGTGAGTCTCCAGAGAGTGTAGAGTCTGTATTTCCTTTTATTAAAAAATGACTTCTTGTTCTTCTCCTCAGTGTACCCAGCATAGCTCTGAGTATGTGCTCAGTAACACTGTAGATGTCCCAGTATATACATTTTAAATTGACTGCTGTATGATCTAAAGATAGAGACTTCCTGGCTGTAATTCAGCAGTTCCTATGGGTACCAGTGAGGCACTTACCCACTGGATTAGGGACATTATAGTGTTTTGTTTTAACTTCCCTGTAATGAAAACGTATGTTTGCTGATGATAAGGCAGAGAAAATGTTTCTGTTCCTTGTTTTCTCCAGACTCTAGTTTTTGTGTTAGTCCAGAATGAAGGATGCTTCTTGTTGCAGAGACTGCTACTCGACCTCCAATATCTATTTTTTTACATCTGCCTTCCTTAGTAATTCAGCTCCCCCCACCATTTTTTTTTCCAGGGCCCATGCCAATCTAGAATACATATTATACTCCCTACCCTCCCTTACAGTTAGATGTGGCTACACCACTCAGTTCTGGCCAATGGAGTGTACGTGGAAGTGCAACTTTTGCATACAGGATACTGTCCTTAATAGAAAAGGGAAAGCCGTTTTTCTCTTCTTTTTTCCACCCTGGTGCCTGGAGTGTGGATGTAATGGCTGGAGCTCCCAGGTCTATCAAGGACCATGTTCTTGGGAATGGAAGCTGTGCATACAGAACAAGATAGAAGAAGCTTTACATTTTGACACCATGGAGCTTCCACATAACCTCTGGACTGCTCACCTCTTAATTCCATCTGAGGGAGGAATAAACAACTGTATTGTTTAATTAAGTGTTCTTTTGGCTTTTAATTCTAGTTAGAATCTAATTTGAACTAATATGGGCCCCTGAGCCAATAATCTGTATTCTGTTATCAACTGCAATTCTGTTGTATAAAACATCTTTTCTTTATACAACAGATAAGTTCCTGAGCTTTTTTTTGTAAGCTTGAAGATATTTTACAAACAATAATAAAGGTTACACTTTAAAGAAACTATATAGCAAATTCTTTTATAAAGGATTTACATTTTTTTAAATTACAAAAATGTTTTAAGTGCCAAATCTTGGAATGGGGGGGCGGTGGGGGAAGACACTAGTGGAACTATCAATGAGACCTAAATAAATTCTGTAGTCTGGTTAACAGTGTTGTACCAGTGTTCTTTTCTAATTTTGATAATTGTACAATGGTTATGTAAGATGGTAATGTTAGAATAAGCTATCAGGTTGGTGCAAAAGTAATTGCAGTTTTTGCCATTGAAAGTGATGGAAAAAAACGCAATTACTTTTGCACCAAATCCAATAGTCACAGGGTATGTGGAAACTCAACTCAGTACTTTTTAAAATTGTGGCAAAATAGTCATAATACCATTTACCATGTAAACAAATTTAAATGTACAGTTCAGTGGCATTAAGTACATTCACATTGTTCTGTAACCATCGCCGCTATCCATTCCCAGAACTTTTTCATCTTCCTAAACTGAAACTCTGTGCCCATCAAACACTAAATCCCCAATTTCCAACCTTCCCCCAGCCTTTGGCAACCACCGTTCAATTTCTATGTCTATAAATTTGACTACTCTAGGTACCTCATGGAAGTGGAATCATACACTATTTGTCCTTTTGTTACTAGCTTATTTCACTTAGCATAATGTCTCTAAGATTCATCCATGTCGTAGCCTGTGTTAGAATATTCTATTCAAGGCTGAATAATACTGTTGAATGTATATACTACACTTTGTTTGTCCATTCATCTGTTGATATAATTTTGAGAGACAAAAGCATTTGGTTGATAGTAGCACCAAAAGATACTCACGTCCTAGTCTTCAGAACCTATGAATGTTACCTTGTTATAGCAAAGAAGGATTCTGTAGGTTTTGAGATGGGGACATTATCCTGGATTATCTGGGTGGGGCCTAAATGCATTCACACAAATCCTTATAAGAGGAAGGCAAAGGGAGATTTCAGCCGAAGAGGAGAAGGCAGTGTGAGCAGGGAGACAGAGTAGAGTGATGGTGACGCAGACCGAAATCAAGGAATGCCCATAGCCATCAGAAGCTGGAAGAGACAAGGAGTGGATTCTCCTTTAGAGCATGCTAAGGGAGTGTAGTGCCTTAATTTTGTCCCAGAGATACTGATTTCAGACTCTTGCCTTCAGAACTGTGAGGGAATAAATTTCTGTTGTTTTAAGCCACCAAGTTTGTGATGATTTGTTACAGAAGCTGCAGGAAACTAATACATCTTATAGAAATTTGCTGATTTTTTTAAACAGGATGCCAAATGTTTGGCTGGTGAGATACTATTTATATAGACAAGGTGTGGAAATGACCTAATTTTTCTTTATCTGTCTCATTGAGTGTCATGTTATGCTACTTAGAATTTCTGCATTTGTTAAAATATTCTTTAAAATGTTTTTTCCTGACTGGTAAAATAATAATACATGTTAGTTGGAGAAAAATTAGAAAATATAGAAAAGTGGGCTGGGCACAGTGGCTCACACCTGTAGTCTCAGCACTTTGGGAGGCTGAGGTGGGCAGATCACTTGAAGCTCAGGAGTTTGAGACCAGCCTGGGAGACATGGCAAAACCCTGTCTCTACAAAAAAATACAAAAATTAGCCCAGTGTGGTGGCATGCACCTGTAGTCTCAGCTACTAGGGAAGGTGAGGGAGGATTGCTTGAGCCTGTGGGGTAGAGGCTGCAGTGAGCCATAATCTTGCCACTGCACTCCAGCCTGGGCAACAGAGCAAGACCCAGTCTCAAAAAACAAACAAACAAAATAACACAAAAGTGTGGAAAAGAATGAAGAATTAAATAAAATCTTACTCAAAATTCCAGCATTTAGTTTTAATGACATTTAGTTATATTTCCTTCAAGTCCTCTCTTTAGATTTACCAACTGCATTTAAAATAACATCTCACATTTATTTCACGTACAATCAGTTTGGTTGTAATATGCATTTATTAATGAAACAATATTTTACATAAAACATTATTGTGCATAAACTATCCTAGATGTAGTAAATTGGATTGGCTGAATTACATGTACTGTTATTAAACTAACATGATAGAGAAAAACGTTTAATAATCTCTTTAAACATATGCATTTGTTTTATGTCCATTTGTGACAGTTGTGATCTCATTGCATATAATTACATATTATACACATTTTATTATTCTTCTTTTACATAACAAAATCCTTTCCCCAGATTATTAATAATTTCTCCTAAATGTGATTTTAAATGGCCATATAATACTCCATAGAATATTATGTATGTTTCTATACCTATAAAATATGGAAATATTGTAGCCATTTCTCACATTTATAATTTTTATTATATCATTTATCATTTTTATTTTCTGAGACATAATGAACATATTTGTGAGGCACATGTGATAATTTAATATATTCATATAATTTGTAAAGATCAAATCAGTGTAATTGTGATCTTTGTCTTTTCTTTATGCTAGAAACATTCAAATTATTCTCTTCTAGCTATTTTGAAATATATAGTAGATTAATGTAAACTTATATTCAACACTCTGGAGAACATCTTTGCACATAATAACTGGGTCCATTCTGAGTTATTTGTAAATTGTTCATTCCATGTACTTTATCCTTTTATCCGTTTATCTCTGGAGGGCCCTACTGTTTTCCTTAGTAATTTATATAGTAAAGATGTAAACACTTTAAGATAACAAAACAGATTTTTATTATTTGTGCTTACTTAATTATAGATGTACTTGTATTCTGAACCAAAATGACAATTATAATAAATCCAATCCTTTGGTTATCTCAATGAAAAATTAATTCTGCTTTATATGTGTAGGACACACCCTATTAGTAAAAGGTCTGATTTTTAAACTTAAAACAAAAGACTAAGTAGTTGATAATGTTGAATATCACAGCTTTACTGTTTTCAAAAGTTTTTCTCTAGATCTGCCTCTATTATCTATTATAATCACCCTTCTTATCTAATACCAATTTATTTTATTAAAGTAAATATTTAGGGAAAATTATAAATGGAAAATTAGAATTAGAAATTAGAAAATCCAACTCAGGCAGTAATTCTGAAATCTTAAATAGTACTGGTTTTCAGAATGATTCTATTTTCAGTTGAAGCCAGAGGTCTAAAGAAAGAGAAAAAAAGGCATAAAATCCTTTGTTCCTGAGCCTTTGGAACTGACAATTTCTATTGAAAAAAAAATTTTTTTTAAGATGTGTGCACCACAAACAAACAAAGGCATTTTAAGGGTGGAATCAGATTTTTCAAAGGCAATGAAATGTTCAAGGATTCACACAACCGTTAGCTATTTTCCCAAATGGAGGCCAAGGAGAATAATTGTAGAACTGGAAGGGAAATAGGAATTAATCAGGTGGTTTGTTGGAAAGCAGATTACAATACAGCTCCAGACAACTGTATCCATAGGGAACTGTGACTCCAGTTGCTGGAAGACACTTAACTAGATAAAGACTCTTCATTTTATCCTGGTAACTTTTTATTTTGTTTGCATATTTAATTTAAAGGTTTTAATTGTGTGTATTGCTTCAAGAATCTCTTGTTGATAGAATATAATTTTTATTCCTTTTTCAAAATAAAAAGGTCTAGAGAGAATACTTTTTCCCCAATATTTGAACTTTAATCCCTGGAATAGTATCTAGATCCAAATATACCATTTTGGAGCTTCAGAAAGATATTGTAAGCAATCTTATCTGAAAGTTGAAAATATACCATAAACAATTTTGTAAACATGACACTAGTAGTTCAGAAGAGACATTAGTAGAAAAATTTCTTAAATACAAAAATATTTTGGCAGAAGGCTTTGAGAATACCAGAATGGTGATTCACTTAATATTAATAAAGCCTTTTTAGGATCTTTAGATACATGGACTAATAGCTTTGATGAACTGACTATATGGCAACTCCTTATGCAACCTAATTAGAAATTTCCCAAATATATTAGAATGGCTTTCCTGGAAATATGTATGTCTTCATCCCTCTTAAAACTTTGAATAAAGCTATTATTAAAGGCTAATTTGAAAAATATGAAGTGAAGTCACTTAAAATGAGAATGTTATTTTTTAAATATTAAAATTTCTTGAATAAATATGAGTCACAATAATCAGCTCTTTTTTTTTTTTGAGATGAAGTTTTGCTTTTGTTGCCCAGGCTAGAGTGCAATGGCGTGATCTCAGCTCATTACAACCTCCGCCTCCCAGGTTCAAGTGATTCTCCTGCCTCAGCCTCCTGCGTAGCTGGGATTACAGGCATGTGCCACCATGCCCAGCTAATTTTGTATTTTTTAGTAGAAATGGGGTTTCTCCATATTGGTCAGGCTGGTCTCGAACTCCTGACCTCAGGTGATCTGCCCACCTCAGCCTCCCAAAGTGCCGGGATTACAAGCGTGAGCCACCACTCCTGGCCAATAATCAGCTCTTAATCAATTATTCAACACCTGTTTGTTGGGTATTTATTCAATAAAATATATTGAACATCTTTTTGTGACAGTCCATGCTGCAATTAAGGAATACCAATTAGTGGAAGGAATAGGTGCTAATACAGATAATTTAAAAATAATATGGTAAATGCAATTAATTTATTCACTCATTAGTTATATATTGCCTGTTGTAGGTGCTAGTTATACAGAGACTAGAAACCAGACAAAATCCTGGCCTGATTCTACTTCTCATGGAGTTTAGAGTGTATATTTTGTAAATAAACATAATTAAGAACTGATCATTTTTATGAATGAACATGGCTGGTGCTGTGAATGAGTTTAGGAGGATCTACAGGAAAAGCTTCTCTGAGAAAATATTTCAGCTGAGGTCTGATGAGTGGGTAAGTGTTAGACCAAGAGTAAAGGAACTAATAATCTGGGCAGAGGGACTAGCTTGTTTGTCCTGAAGGCCCTGGGCCAGGAATGAGCTTGTCTAACTTGAGAATCCTAAGGCAGGCAGGTGTGGCTGGAGCTTGGTGAGTGAAGGTGAGATATAAGAAGCTGAGGCTGGAGAGGTGGGAGGGGCCAGAGCATGGGAGGCCTGGGAGACCACATACCTTCCATATGGGGAAGTCATTAAAGAAGTTTCTACAGAGGACTCACATGATCTAGAAGTATGGCTTTGAGAAGATCCAGGAAGAGAGGGTACCTGGGAAGGGCTGTGTGTGTGTGTGTGTGTGAGAGAGAGAGAGAGAGAGAGAGAGAGAGAGAGATATTTTGTTGAATTATAGCTTGTGAGACAGGGAGTGGTGGGAAATGAGTTGGAGGGTGGGCCACAGACAGGTCTCAGTGGGTCTTGGTGGGACACATCAGGAGCTTACATGCTATAGGAAGGCATTGAATGGTTTTAAGCAGGGGAGTGACTTTGTCCAGTTTGTAATTAACAGAGCGAATTGTAGCCATCTTGAAGGAGATTACAGTATACCCACCTTTAGCTAGGGTGATACCAAAGGTGGCCTGGAGCAGATACACTCAAGAAAAGTAAAAGGTAAAATTGACAGACTTTGGTGACTGCCGTAGGTGACAGGTGAGGAAGAAAAAGGAACCAAGGTTAAAGTGAGGTTTCTAGTTTAAGTGCCTGGATGGAGAACACAGGTCAGAGTGTGTGTATGTGGGCAGGGGAGGATGATGAGTTTAGCATTGATGTGTCCAGCACCTTGCTAAAAACTGTATTTGATACGAAAAAATAGATTCTTAATGATTGGTTGCTTTCTTGACCTTTTGTATCAAAGAAACAAATCTTTTGATACAAAAGGTTTCTTTGATACAAAAGGTCAAGAAAGCAACCAATCATTAAGAATCTAATCTATTCAAGGTACTCTTTTAAACACCTTACTCAGTTAGTTCTCCTGACAACAATGTGAATAGGAATTTCAGATATCATTTACAGATGAAGCAGTGAGGTGCACAGAGACTTAGACTCTCTATGCCAAAGGTCCCTATACTCGTAAAGTTGTAGAAGGGAAGGTTACTGAACTTAGAAGGAGTTTGTGGTGTGGGAGAGGTTAAGAGGCACACACAAACATATGACCTAATAGGATTAAACGCTAAGCTATATGGTTATGACAATAGATGACGAAGATACCCAAAAAGGTAAAAACAGAGTGGATGGGAGTATTTGGGAAGTCTGATAGAATGTCAGGTACCATGCTGAGAACCTCAGAGACATTGCAAATGGCAAAGATGGAATCTCTGGCTTATGTGTTAGGGCTATATAGTGTTTAACCCCTTTCAGGTGTGTTATATCCCATCAACATGAGTAAGCAAAATCAGGGGATTTATTCTTGGTTCTTTTTACTTGCACATGTTCTTGGCAAATAATTGTGCCATTTCATTTGAGAGAAAATCCCATTTCTTTAGTATGCCTAGCCTGATTTTATTTTATTTTATTTTATTTTATTTTATTTTATTTTATTTTATTTTATTTTATTTTTTGAGATGGAGTCTCACTGTGTTGCCCAGGCTGGAGTACAGTGGCGCGATCCCAGCTCACTGCAACCCCCGCCTCCCAGGTTCAAGTGATTCTCCTGCTTCAGTACCCTGAGTAGCTGGGATTACAGGCACATGCCACCACGCCTGGCTAATTTTTGTATTTTTAGCAGAGATGGATTTCACCATGTTGGTTAGGCTAGTCTGGAATTCCTGATCTCGTGATCTGGCCCCCTCAGTCTCCCAAAATTCTGGGATTACAGGCATGAGCCACCAAGTCTGGCCTGATTGTTTTAAAGGTTTCCATTGTTCTCAGGAATTGAAGATTTCTTGGAAATGGAAACGTAGAAAAATCCCCATAGAGTTGAGCAATGCAGCTCTCTCGGCTAGAAAAGTTCATATGGTGATGTCAAAGCTTAGTAATAATTTATATAAACACTGCCCCAAAGCCACTGACCATGGGAAAAGTTTCTGTATAACTACTCTTCTGATGGGGTCTGACCCAAAAATTAGGGAGAGAGATAGCCTATTTAGCCAGCATTGATAACAGATTTCATCAACAAAATCATTGCAGCTGACACTGGATTGAAGGCCTTGACTGCTGTAGATCTCAGTGAGGTGGAGCATCTTGGTACCATAAAGACACTCATCAGGCAAATGTAGATTTTAACAACTAAATTTCATCTTATACACAATTTATGGCTTATCAGCTCTGGAATGACTGGTTATACACATAAGAATATCAGTCATCCTGGCTTTTAAATACCAAGAGTTTAATTCTGGCAAGGATTTCTTGTAAGCTCTAAATCCTGACCTTCTTAGATAAGTCTATTTTCATCCTATACTTCTATAGAAATAAGTAAAATTAAAGCTAAAATGGAGGACAAGATATCTTCTAGAGCTAAACCTATCTCCTTGCTTCCGTGTATTAGGCTGAACTGGGTAAAAACAAGAATTTCATCTGGTTCAACCTAACAGTATTGAAATCATTGCAGAAAAGCAACAGGCTATACTTTTCTTACCAGCTTCAGGAAAAGCTCTTCCACAACTTCCTTTGGCAGCCCCTTCTATTGTCTTGGAGTTCATTCATTCAGGGAGTTCTTAGTATTGACCTAAATCCCTCTTGAATTAATTAAAGCCATTTTACTTCTCTTGTCCAGAACAAGCATTGAAAACGACAGTTTGTCAATACTTGTTTAAACCCCCTTCATCGTTTTGAGGACAGTAATGAAATGTACAATCAGCCCCTTTTCTCTAACTTAAAGTTCCTCTAGCTTTCCCACAAGGACCTATTCCCTTTCAATTTTTAGATGCTGTTAGGAGAGACGAGGTAAGTGAACTTGGACAAACACTTAATCTTTCTAAGACTCAGCCTGTTTGTTTGCAAAACAAGGATTTGAAATAAAATCAAATGTTTTCCATCTGCTCTGAAGCTCTTTCTTAGGGGTTTCTGGGAGGGGGCATGGCTTATATGTGTGTGTGTGTGTATGAGAGAGAGATGGCTGATTTCTGCTCTACTGTCTTTGTATACAATACTGAATTTTTTCAAAGTTATACATGCTAAATTATCCTTTTGCATCCCTTCTTCCCCCCACCGCTCTCTTTCACTTGAGTTCACACACACATACGTATACACTCAAAAGGAAAAATTAAAAACAAACTATTATAAATAGCATTAAAAAATCCTAAATAAATTAACAAAACCCAGGGGCATATTTAAAGATGAATATACTATGATCAATTTAGATATAAAAATTTTTTTAAATCACCTAAATATAGTTTATTAATACAGTATAATGTTTTTTGTACTCATAATCTCCAAAGATGCTGAAAGTAAATGCAATAATTTTAATATTCATTTTTGATTTTAAAAACCTCTTAAATAGGACTAAATAGATATATATTTCCTTATTATATATATATTTCTATATCTCAATCAACAAACCTGCCAAATGACTAATGAAGGAGAACTAGAAGCAGTCTCAATAAAGTGATGAACAAATAGAAAATGTCCAGTTTTACTGTTAGTATCTAAAAGAGGACTGGAGGTATCAACCAACAAATATGAAGAATCAGGTTGGGGGACTTGAGCAGCCCAATGGCAAGTCCTATATAAAGCTATTGTAATTAAGAATGATATAGACATTGGAACAGAATAGAGAATACAGAAGCATCCACAGATGCATGGAAATCTAAAAAATGACAAAAGTCACATTACAAATAAAGAATAGATTATTTAATAAATGGTACTTGGTAGGGTTGCCAGACAAAATGCAGGACGTCCAGTTAAATTTCATTTGCAGATAGACAGCAAATAATTTTTTGGCATAAGCATGTTCAAAATATTGCACAGGATGTACATATACTAAAATATTCATTTTTTATCTGAAATTCAAATTAAACTGGGTGTCCTGTGTTTTTATTTGCTAAATCTGGCAACTCTAGTACCAGGCCAATATGTTATTCACGTGGACCCAAGTAAAACTGGACTCCTACCTCATTCTTCATACAAAAATAAGTTTTAAATGAATCAAGGTCTTAAATGAAAAAGGCAAAAACTTAAAATACAAGGACAAAATTTCATGACCTCAGAAAAGGGAAGAATTTCCTAAATAAGACTCAGAATGTAACCCATTTTTTGGAGGAGAAGATAAATTTGACCACCTTAAAATAATATACTCTTTTTCTCAAAAAATACTTTTAAAAGAACAAAAAGACAGGTATAAACTGAGAGGAGATTTTTTAAAGACATAATCAAAAAGCATTCCTATTCAGAATATATAAAGAATTTCTACAAGTCAGAACGATTTCAATAATAAAAAGACAACAAAAAAGAAAAAAAGCAAAAGACATAAAGAGGCAATTTTTAAAGAGGAAGCACAAAAGGCCAAAATTGTGAAGCTATGCTAAACATCATTAATAATCAGGAAAATGCCAATTAGAGACATCATTTTACAGCATCAGATGGAAAACATTAAAAATAATTAATTCGATTGTGATATTATTATACAATGTATACATATATTAAATTATCATGTTATGGCTCTTCAAGTATATAATCTTTATTTGTTAATTAAATACCTTAAAATTTACGAAAGGAAGACATTAGACAATATCAAATTTTGGCAAGAATGTAGAGTAATGGGAACATAAACACGTTTCTGGTGGTTGTATACTTTCGCAAAATCACTTTGGAAAACATTTGATTCTACTTAAAATTTAAGAAAGGAAAACATTAGACAATATTTAAGAAAGGAAAACGTTAGGCAATATTAAATTTTGGCAAGAATGTGGAGTAATGGGAACATAAACACATTTCTGGTGGTTGTATACTTTAGCAGAATCACTTTGGAAAACATTTGATTCTACCTGGACAAGTTGAACAAGTGCATATACCCTACTTACAGCAATTCCACTCCTGTGTGTATGTATTCCAAAGGAACTCCTGAACATGTCCATCAGGATGTGTACACAAGAATGTTCAAGGTAGCCTTATTAACAGGAAAACAAAAGCAAAAACAAGATAAATCCAGATATCCACAAACAGTATGTTGAATAAATAAATTGTAATGTACTGTTACAAAAGAATACTGTACAGTGGACAAAATGATCAAAATGCAACTACTTCCAACAAAATGGGTAAATCTCAAAAGCATAGTGATGGGAATAAATAAGCAACTCACATACTGATTTCCATTCCATATATATGCAGAAAATGATATATCACAAAAAATGATAAATTGGTGAGGTTATGGATATATTAATTGGCCTGATTGAATTTTTCTATAATGAATATATAGATTACAATTACATTGTACCCTATAAACATACACAATTATTTGTAATTTAAAAATGTTTACAAAGAGACATATATATATATATATATATATACAGTATGATTCAATTTATATTATGTTGAAAATCAGACAAAACAAAATTACATACACACATGCACTAAAATGCAAAGGCATTAGTATTACTACAAAATTCAAGGCAGTAGTTTACTTCTGCGAGGGACATACAGGAGCAACAAAGTAATGGTGGTGTTCTGTTTGCTTGGGGAGTACACAGGAATTTATATTATTTTAAAATTATTATTTAAAATGTACAGGTGTGTTATAATGTGTTTTTATGTGGGTATAATATATTTTGGAATAAATGAAAGTGCTCAAGTTACTATTTTATTTTCTAAAGAGCGATCGTATTCTTAGAAGATTCCAGAGAATTAAAATACTGAGAGTTCAATGGGTCGGATAAAAATAAACATGCAAAAAATAATTACTTTTACTTACTAATAACTAACCTGTTTAGAACATATCTTTAAAAATTTTAATTTCTGATAACAATGAAATCATTAATTTTCCCAGGAATAAACCTCACAAAGGATGTGTGACACTTATATGAAAAACAATGTAAGGGTTCACTAAAGACTTTATAAAGTTCTGAATGTATGTAAAGAAATACTTGTCAACTTCTAATAGGAGTCCTCTCTGAACCCCTTCATCACATCTATACCTCAAACCTAATGGAGAGGAATGCTGATCCAGTTGGTGGGACTCGTATGTACTGATTAGGTCACTTTTTCTGAGGGTGATGCTTTGAAAGAACTGGAAATTTTATATTTGTTTCCATGTACAGTGAGAACATAAAGCGGCCCCAAGTCTCTTTTTTTTCATCAAGCTTAGCCACTTTTCTTTCACTGGGTCTCTCTCTTCTATCTTAGCTGGCTTTACTTCAGATATTACTTTCAACGACTGGAAAATGTGTTTTCTCTTTCCATGTATCTCTCTGGATCCTCTTTCTGTAGTGCTAATGAGTGTGGCATATCGTCCCACTGGCATAGCAAGGTTTGGTATTAATATTTGGAGTTTTTTTTTATCAGTTGTTGGTGGGAGCTGGGAAGGGTGATGTAACAAAGAGCAAGAGGACTGGTGACATGTGGCATGAGCAGAGCAGATTCTTCTTTGATGCCAGGCCATTCACACTGATGTAGCTTTAAAGAGGATATCCCCACTTGGTCCAGATGAGCTTACCAGAAGTCTGAATATGGTGCAGGGCCAAAGTGTCAGCTAATAATAAACTATTATTTTTCCTTACTTTGCCGTCTTTGGGAAAAAATGTTTGTTTGATTCTGCCAAGGCAGAATTCAATTCTTTTCCACCACTGTCTCATTTTCTAATGATATGTTCCTGAATAGGAAGATACAGAATTATAAAGATTCTCTCCAAGTAAAATCATAAGTTTAATAAAATTTTAATAATAGTGCCAACCAGTTGTTTTTTTATCTTGAAAATCTGATCAAATTGTTTAGCTTGAAAAATAAATGTAAAAGAATGTCCAGAAACTATATAGGAAAGAATAACAAGAGAACTGCATTAAAAAGACATAAACACATACCCTAAATATACTGTAATTAAAATTGTAGTATTGCCTAGGAATGGACAAATAGATCAATGAGTGGAGTAAAAGACCTAGAAACTACACATATATAGGGGCATATAATATATGATAACAGATGGCATTTGAAATCAATGAGAAATTTAAATAACAAATATCACTGTTACAATTGGATAACAGTTTGGGGGAAAATGGGTTAGATAACTAACTACCACTATAGTGAAAAATAAATTCTAAGTAGTTTAAGGATTATACCATGTAAATTGCAGGAGAGAAGAGAGAACATTTTCACAATCTTGAAAGAAGGATGATTTTCCTTAGCATGTTGCCAAGGCCTGAATATATAAAAGGAATGACTTATTAAAAACATATGAGTGGAAAAAGAGGCCATAAATAAAGATGAAAGTCAAGAGATAAGCTGGAAAAGATATTTATGAAAAGGGCTAATGCCCATAATATGGTAAAGAGATTAAAACAAAAAACACTGAAAAAGAAAAAATCCCAATAGAAGAAAGGGCAAAGTATTACACAGGGAAATCACAGTGTGGGGTTGTAGGGCAGTGGGTGGGGGGGAAAGGTTAAGCCACAGGTCTATTTGTAAATTTCAGGTGTTTCATGTGAACTCCTCACTCTTCACCAAGTGAGACTTAAGAGGGAAGAAATAAATTATTCTCTTCATCCACTTGACAAATGCTTCTTATTTACATTCAGAGTCTTCCAAAACAGTTGACACATTGTCATGACTTTGTATATAACCTTGATGCTGAGGATTTATCATTCTCTCTTTCCTAGGCTCCAGGTCTGTTGTTACCAAATATCGTGTAGACATTCTGTTTTGAATATCTCGTAATCACTTTTAAATGTCCAAAATTCAATTCAGCATTCATAGGATCATTCACATAAGTTTTCTATAAAAAAATTAATGTCTTATGCTGTATTAATTTATTGCTGCTTAAAAATTTACCCCCCAAACTTAGCAGCTTAAAACATTCAGCTCCTGTCAGTTAGAAATCTGGATGCAGCTTATGTAGATGCCTCTTTTTCAAGGGAGTTCACTCACAAGGCTGCAATCAATGTGTGGACTGGAGCTGAAGTCTCATCTGAAGGCTTGACTGGAGGAGACCATGTAATTGCTTCCACATTCACTCATGTGGTTGTTGGCAGAACTCAGATTCTCAGGGATTGCTGGGCTGAGACTTTCCTCAGTTTTTTGCCATGTGAGCATCTCCTCAGGGTAGACAGCAGCACTGCAACTGGTCTCCCTCAGAATAAGTGAGTGAGAGAGTGAGAAAGGTGCCCAAGATAAAGGCCACAGTATTTTGTAATCTAACATCAGAAATTAAGTCCTATCATACTTGCTGTATTTTGTTGTTTAGAAGTGAGCCACTAGGTCCAGCTGACACTCAAGGAGAAGGATTACACAGGGTATAGATCCCAGGAGGCAGTTCATTGAGGTCATCTTAGAGGCTGCCTACCACAGATGCTGAGGGATCCAGGAGAACTAGTGATACAGGTGTGATTTGGAGTCCAAGTAGATGGACTGGGCTGGATATTACAAGGCTCAGAGGCATACGCCAGACCAGGGTCAAAGACAGAAGCTCATGGTCAAGGGTGGCAGGAGGGCACTAGTAAAAGTAGAGTGTCCCCAGATTAAAACTTAGGGTTCAGAGCAGCTATGAGAAAACAGGTATGTGTAAAGTTCAGACCAACATCTAGAGAATCACAGCTGAGGTTTAAGTTTGATTTTAGAATAGATAAGACAGGTTTATGGGCAGCCATTGAATGGTATAGGCCAAAGATAGAAGCTGTTCTGATGAAAAATTCTGTAGCTGCTATTAATTATCACAGGAAGCTTTGTTTCTCATAGAAGGGAACTTTCAGAGCTCTGATGTTCATTGCCTTCCCTCCTGAACCAAGGAGGGAAGATATAGATATATATTTTTTCGGTGTCACTGATTCTATCAAGGGGGCCTTAATTCTCCTTATGGCTTGGTCCCAAACCCTTTGGCTCCTCTTTTCGTTTCCCTCTCCCATATTCAATTCCTCTTAAGTAATTGTTCAAGGAAAAGTATGAAAGTGGCAGCCAGTAATCTGTGGAATTTGGGCAGATTATGCAATAATTCCTTTCAATAAACATTAATTGGGCACCTGTGCTATGTGTCAGGTGGGACCTGTGCTATGTGTCAGGTGGGTCCTGTGCTGTGTAGTCACTGGCCACATGTGGCAACTGAGGACTTCAAATGTGGCTAATGTGACTAAGGAATTGAAATTCTAATTGTTTTAAATTTAGAATCAGAAGTAGTGTAACATTTTTCTATTGACAAATTTATCATTTTGGTAGGACCACATTTTACTATGACCATTGAAAATTTAGCATCCATACTGAGATATACTATAAGTGTAAAACACACAATGGATTTTGAAGACTCAGTATGAGAAAATAATTTTTTATACTGATTAATTGTTGAAATATAAATATTTTGAATATATGATGTTAAAATATATTATTAAAATAAATTTCACCTGTTTTTTTTTACTTTTTAAATCTGAATACTAGAAAATTTAAATGACGTATGTAACTTATATTATATTTCTATTGGCTATGTTAGGTTGGACTGTATGACTTCTTTAGTTATTTTTTTCCTTAAAATTCATGGATGTCAAAAAGTCTTTGCAGTTTTTAATCTCAAAATATTTGCATAATTTTCTCTATACATGTGTTTTCACAACCACTGATCTGTATGAGGGCAGTGATGACCAAGATGAAAAAATTTGTATAACACACAAAAAAAATGGCAATAAAATCTTTGTTTTATATTTCTGTATACTTCCTAAGAAACTCAGTTTACAGCTGAACACCACAGGAATTTCAAGTAAATATTGAGAAGTTGTAATGGTATTTGTCACAGTATACGAATTGTGTTTGATGTTTTCTTCTTAAATTGTCAGCAGACTTTTAAGAATCACGTTCATTGAAATTTGAGCAAATTACCAGTAGATGATGGCCTTGCGACTTTTCCACAGATAGGACTTTTAGCCTAGCTTCATTTTTTTTTTTAAGATGGTAAACTTTATCCTGCCAAATACTGAATAACTAGTAGGTTGAGTGATTACAAAATTAAACTTACTCTGCTCTCAGATGCAAATATCATGAGTATTTTTCATGTGTCCACTAGGAAATCTGTGTCTTTTGAACACACACATGCTCCTTTCTTCTTATTTCCCAGCTTGGGCAGGGCCAAGTGGCTGTTCTCTGCTGCCTTGTCCCCGCTTTGGTTCTTTGTGAAGATGTTACTGAGTATTCATAGCCTCGGTCTAGTTCCTGGGCCTGGGTAGTTCGCCTTGCAAGTTCTTTGCAGGGTCCCCTCACCTCTTACCATAGGAAGGCCCTTTGGTAGCGATTCTGGATCTCAACTTACCCATTTGCCCTCCTCCCCACCCCTCCCGCCATGCAAGAATGTGGAATCTTTTCTGGGTTGCCCATCTGAGGTGGCTCTTTCCTTTGGCCAGACTCACGTGGCCTCTTTACGCTGCTGGGCCTGCCCCATGTTGTCGTAGAGCACCCTGCTCAGTGGATTCCTCCCAGGGAACCAAACGGGAAGCAGGGCAGGTGCACCTCTGCCTTCAGCCTTCCTGGCCACTCATGTAATATTCCCTCTCTGCCATCCTTTAGATAAAATGCTGGAGAAAGGACACTAGGACTCATATATCCCACCTCCTCTTACCTGTCTTGATTTTCTCCTTCTAACTGCCCCCACCACCAATCACTCTCCCTGCCCTCTCTGTCTGATTGGATGGATGGATGGGGCTTTTGTTTTATGCACCCTTTCACTCTAGTTTTATTTTCTTTATGTCATATGTTCCTCCTTCACAATCTCAAGACGATATCTGAGGCTTAAGGTAGATACAGATGGGAAGAAGATCAACTTACTCCTAAGAGTAGTTAAATCAATAAAGACTTAAAAAATACTGTACGTGAACCAGATGTATTTTCATATAATTTTCTGAAGTGTTCTAGAAACAGAAAGGGCTGTTTTGAACATTTTTTTTGAGAGAAGAAGAAAAGATAAGAATTATGTCCAAAATAGGATTAAACAGACTTTTAAATATCTCTTTGGTATTCTCAGACATGTGGCAGCTTATATAAAAATTGCTCCTCTTGGTCAGTAGTATTTCATGGCCTCTCCACTGCATGAGGTCACAGCTTGCCCAAAGAATGAAAATCTTTCTTTTCAGTTTAGAAAACTAGGTATTCAGCCTTATCTAAATGGGCTGTCTGTGTCCCCTACAGATATAATTATAATAAGATTTCATTCTCTGCTTTTCCTGCTTTCCTAAATTAAAACTAAAATCACAGGTCAAATATATGTCTATTTCTCCTTTATTCTTTGTTCCCAGAAATTTTCTTTTTCTGTGAAAAGGATTCTGGGGCAGAGATGAGATGCACATGATGGTTTATGATTTAGGCTCTGATCTCCCCTATCAGCTTCTATTTTCTCTGATCCTCTCCTAGTTTATAAACACACATAAACATGTCTGTCTGCGTTCGGCTGAAACATTTTATTCCAAAAGGAAGTTAATTTTATCCTTTGGCATCTACTAAAAATATCAGACTTTACAAAATCTTTGTTTCTCATAATATTGAAATTTATTTTAAATGAAAATTAGTTTTTTTAATAGTTAAAATCAGTTGAGCACCAGTATTACAAATTAAAATGGGGCAACAGCTAATATTCAAACAGTATCTAGAATCTGTTATACTGAAAAGTGCTCCGGATTGGTTCAGGAGAAAAGGGTTGTAGTGCAGTCTTGCCATCATTACATATGTATCTGTGAACAGCTCATTTCATTTTGCTGGGCTCCAAATGACTCCCTCTATAAAATATGAAATTATAGTAACTTTTCTTCTAAGGTCTATATTTTGATAAAAATTTGTGATTCTAGTATATAGAGAAGGAAAGTGACTACATCTACTGAAAAAAACAGACAAGGCAACATTTCCACCAGCAACTCCCACTTCTAGCTATGCCCTTACATGTTTTCTGCCAAACAACAAAGGATATGGACTGTCTGGCAGAGTCACTAGGACAAAGGATTAAAGGAAGAAAAAAGGATTCAGATGTTTCCATTGGGGTAATTGAATTTTCAGACACATCTAATTCAGATGAGCTGTATTCATGGACAATTCAGCCAAAGACATAAAAGTGAATCTTATAATTCAACTGGGTTTTCATGATACCACTTCCCATTTAGCACTCTAATCGATATTATTCCCTCACATGTCTGTGATGACATAGTAGGAGTCAAGGGGAAGGACACTCTTATCAAAAAGCAAATTAAAATCTCCATGCCCCCAGTGTTTTCACAGCAGAATTTATTGCATGCTCACTGAGTACAGAGTACTGTTTTAAGTGAGATGAGGAAGGGATACAAAAGTAAGAATAATGGTACTGCAAAATGTTCTCAGTCTAGTTGAAGAAAACATGTCCAATAATAGCAAACTTTATGACCTACTTCTAAAAAGTCATACAAATGGCAAATGTCTTTATCTGTGTATTGAATGTTTCCTTTAATTCTTTGAGGTTAGCCTATCATAAAAATTAATTAATTAAACCAAGAAGAGAGGTTTAATTAATAACTCATAATTAACAACCCAAAACTCACATCATACTTAGAAAGTTTGATCTTCATCTACCAGGTCTGTTAAATTCTGTGGTAGATTTTAGGCCTAGGAAATCAATAAGAAACCAGAGTCAGAAATAAATATTAGGGTGAGAATATAATTTATCATCTGAAACTTTTGAGAGTGAAAGGGGGCACTTTTAATAATTACACAGTTATGGTAATTATTATGGCAAGCTTAAAGTGAGCCTGCTTTGAGCAAACTGGAATATGTGGATGCCCTTTTGGTAAATAAAATAGATTTGTCTCAGGAGTTACATTATTGGAATAAGATTTATCTAGGATCAGAATGCTGAGGCAAGCAGTAAAATGGAGCTCCAACCTGCCTGGCTGAATGATTCTGCCAAGCACATTTCCAGCCTGGAAAATCTGAGCTGACCTTTGTCACTTACCTTCCCTTCTATTCATTAAAAAAATGCACCTTTATTATTTATTATTTATTGAACACCCGTTTGAAGGAATGGAGTGAATGCAAAAGTTTAAGGTACGCTCCTGTTAAGGAGATGGTTGCTGGTGTGGACAAATGGGACTTGTGTGTGACTGACAATTCTTAGATATGTCATTGGGCACTATGGGATAAATTGCCAAATAAGTTGTACAGACAATGAGTTGAAAGGTAGGTAGAGGGAGAAATCACATTAGATGGGAAAGGAGGTAAGGCTTTAGGAAAAGATGTGACACTGAAGTTGAGTCTTGAGAGATAAGGTGGAAATTTACAGAATGATTGGCACATTATGCTTTCCATCTTCTTTCCAATCAGCTAATAAATACAACAAACAAACAGCCACAACAACAAGGATAACAGAAACGCTTGCAATTTTTGTGGCACACGAAGTCTTATGAGCTCTATTATGTAGACAGTTTTATAAATAATTAAGAGAAGGATAAATTTCTCTGTAGAAAAATGGACTAAGGACATGAAAAGGTAATTAATAAAAGAAGAAATATGAAAGGCTAGTCTACATTTGAAAATTTATTCACTCATTAGTATGAAAGAGGTGAAAAAAACTTGACAAACTAACTGGTTGGAGTAGTTGGAGAAAATGGTCACTCTCAGGAGTTTTAGTAGAAAAGGATGCCTTGGGATAATGTTTTTGAAAGTCAGTTTAGCCATATGTATCAATAGGTGTATATTCTTTGGTTCAGAAATACTACTTTTAGAAATCTCATAAGGATGTAATTACGTAATTGTACAAAGATGTTCATGCAAATGTGTTTAACATAGCACCATTTATATTAATGTGGAAAATTATAACCAACTAGCAGTATACTGATAGTATATTTGCTTAATAAATTTTGTTATAAATAGTAGAGCACATAGTAGAGCTCATGACTATATGAGGTGATGGATATATTCATTAGCTTAATTGTGGTAATCATTTGACAGTGTATACATATATCGAAACACCATATTGTACACCCTGAATATGTACAATTTTTATTTGTCAATTATACTTCAATAAAGTTAAAAATAAATTTTGGCATGTTCATACAATAGAGTAATACATAGTCACTGAGAAGGTTAATGTGCAAAATATTCATTAAGATATTTTAAATGAAAAAAATCAGGCTGAAAATAAAATGCGAAATAAAGATCACATTTATGTCTCAGGATGTTTGCCCAAATATTGACAATAATTATCTCTAAGTGGTAATTGTAGCAGTAGTACTAGTAGTCTTTTTTTTTTTCTTGAAGGAGGGATTTAGGTTTGTTTTTATTTGTATAGTTTCTATTATATTGTTTGAATTTTACTCAATGAGCATATGTTGTCTTTATTACTAGATTATGCTATTAAAACAAAAGTATTTTGAGGAAAACTGTCCTGCTAATTTGATAAGCAATGTCCATTTAATAGGCATAGAAACACATTTTCAAGGTCTTTCCTTGTAGAAACCCTCAAGAAGCTATTGGTATTCCCTTAAGTTATGATTTCACACAAAGAATTCTGATAAGATTTATGTCTCTAGATGTCTGTCTTGATCCAAGGATCTATTTTTGGCTATGTAGATGTGTGAATGTTTAAGCCATTTCATTCAATATTGTTTCTCTAACTGAATTTTGGGATAAAATATTGAATTGCAGTGAACTTGAGATTATACTTTGTGACAGCTCCCTGCAGTGCATCTCAGTCAGTATATGAGGGATCTTTAAAAAGTTCATGGAAAATGCATATTATTTTTTTAAAAATGTGTGGATTTTAAACTTTCTCGCACCAAAATAAACGTGTGTGAACTGGTTATAACATATCTGAACAGGATCTAATTTGAAGGATTAAGAAGCATAAGACACTGAAGCACTTGTAGTAGTGACATGTGGAGGGTAGATTTTCTGGTATAATGTTATCCAACTACCCTTGAAGGTTGAATTCTGAATTAGGACAACTAGCTGTCTCTAGAGTAGCACACACACACACAGCCCCCTTATACTCTCGATGCAGAAATATTTTACAGACACTACGACGTTACAGGCATTATAACAATGTCAATAGTGATTTTTGGTGTGGCTGAAACAACTCCTATTTCCTTCTTAAAGATGTTCTCCTCAGGAATTTTCCATCTCATAAAATTATGCCATCAGCATCACCATCCAGGCATGTGCCTAAGCTGAAAATCTAGGTGTCAGCCTTGGTTTCTTGATTCTCACCTTCTGTAATCAATCCAGTAGAAGGCCCTTTTGATTATGTGTCTAATTCATATTCTAAAGCCATCTCTTTGTTATCTCCACTATCACCATCTTAGTCCAAATCACCAGATTTACATCTGTCATTAAAAAACAACATGAAGTGATGTGCAAGAAGCCGAAGCCAGCTCCCTTGGTCACACTCTTACCTCTTTTCTGAATGTCTGACTTAGCCTCCTAACAGGTGTTCTGGCTTTTTCTCCACCATCCCTTTCTGCCACCTGACTCCACTCTCAGAAAAGCAGCCAGAAGGATTGTGTAAACATGTAAATTAGGTTACATCACTTCCCTTATTGAAACCATCCAATGACTTCCAATCATACTTGGAATAAATTCCAGATTCCTTAGTCTAGCTGTGAAGTCCCCATGGTCTGGCTCCCGATTATTTCTTTGACCTCATTTCAAACAACCTCCCTTCTGCCTGGTATGTTTTGGCCATGGTAGCCAACTTTTTGGTCCTTGAAAATGCCAAACTCATTCTTGCCTTGGGGCCTCTGCACCAGCCTTCTGGCTGGCTATTCTGGCCACAAAGCTCTTGCCCGGATCTTAGAATAGCTGCCTGTTTCTTGTAATTCAGAACTCAGCCTAAATGTCAATTACACATTCTAACTTGGATCCAGCCTGTCATGCTGTACTACATCTGCCAGTTTTAATTGTCTACATTACACATGTTTAGATGTGTGTCATATCCCCCAGCCAGGATATAAGCCCCATGACAGCAGAAAGTGTGCCTGTGTTATGCACCTCTGTATCTCCATCATGGAGAACTATGCCTGGTTCCTAGAGATGCTCAATAAATGTTTGTTGAAAGAACAAGTGGAAATTTCAGAATAGAGCCTGATATTGCGATAAAAGGACCATCAAAATTATTCCGCTTGACTGGATTTTTTGGTATTAAATACTGTTCAAATAAATGAGTTATAATCTGGGGCTCAAAACTTCTTTAGGGACAAGAACTAATTGTATGCTATTTATTGTAATAGAATATAATCAGGATCAACTTTTAAAACATTGTATACATTATTTGTTTAATTTGTGCATCACTAAATGATTTATACCCTAATTGCACTGGATAGTCCTGGAACTTATCTATTTAACTTTCCAACAGTGTCTGTTCCATCAATTAACCACCCTCTGTACATGAAGCTCTTGGCCAGGTTTCCAACAGAATCAGAATCCCCTGTGATACTCCAATAAGGAAACTCATCAGTATTCCTGATTTTAAAAAAGTAAAAAAATTCACATTGCTTTAGACAAGAAGTCTCAGGTAAAGTCTTTTGGTAATACATTAATAAAATGTAATACCAAAAATATCATTAAAGAGACAAGAAGTCTTTTTTTTTTGGTATTACATTTTCTCTTAAAAAGGAAACTGTGCCTCAGATTGCAATTACAGGGAGGTGGGGGACTGGAGTGGAGCAGAGTCAGGGAACACAGGACAATTGCACCTGTGTGGAGTGCCCTTTGAATAATAGTAACTTGAAGTATGAACTGGTCCTGTGTTTTTTTCTTCTTCCTTTTTTCTCCCAATACTATCCTTTATGGCCATGAGAAGAGTCTGCCATTGATCCCAGGAGAAATGTATCAGTTCATATCCTGGAATCAAAGTGATGGTGCATTGGTAAATGTTTGACAAATAAATTTCCAGAAAAAGAGCCCTGATTAGTGGTCTTTGCTGGTTTCTGCAGGGTAAATGCCTCCACGATGGCTTATTTCAAGCTACCAATGAGGCACCACTGAATGTGGAGTTAGGAGGAGATGCTAACAATTGGCTCTTATGAGCTAATATGAGCTGACCCCAGCACACCACTGGATCAATGATACAAATTCTTAGAGTTTTTGGCTTCAAGTTCAGCAAATCTGATCCAGGTGCAAGACAGAAAATATTTGACAGTAAATACAATGAGGCTGTAGTAATTTCACACCCCATCCCAAGACATAAAACAACAACAAAAAAAGCATACCAAAACAAACAGCCAAGAAAACCTTAAGCTGGAGAGAGAAGAGGGAGATGTTTAGAGAGAAGTGATACTCTTTAACAGCAGGTCAGGGTGAGCCTGGGAGGGTAGGGTGTAAAGACATGTTAAAAGTTGGAGATGCTAAAGTAGAAGAAACTTGTTCTGCCCAGGGACAGGGCACTAATCATATTAAAGTTTCCTTTAAGGGGGAGAGCCCCTGGGTCTTGTTTGCCCGCCTATAACTCCGGGGGTAGGCAGTCTTGCTTATGCTCATCTTGGCACATGGGCAGGGTGAGAGAGCCAGGATAGCCATGGCTATCCATGAGCAGACAGAGTGCTGCCTAGACCACAGAGTCTTCCTGAGCCTCAAAAAGTGCCACTCTTCCCTTTGCTTTTCAGTTTCTGTGTGCCTGTAAGAACAGGAAAGGGCTTAAGGGCAGGGGTCAGGAGTTGATGATCTTGGGTCCTAATGGGGATGTTGCAGAGGGTATAACTGTATAGATCCAGAAGATTTTCCAGGACAGCAGGTATCTGATAGAAAAAAGAGAGAGGCTACATTTTTATTTTCATTTTCCACAGGGTCCTTCAAATTATGTAGCTGGTCCTAGACCTGGGTCTCCCCAAAACTGGCTTATCCTCATCCCTTTAGGATTCCCCCACACTAGAAGAGCAGGGCAGGAAAGCAGAGAGCAGGCCATCAGTATCTTTAGAACAACTGTCAGGGTGGCCCTGGGTCTACATTTCCAAACCTTGTTCCCTACTATTCTAGTTTCCCAAGACATTTATGCATTCTTGAAGAGCAAAGGGATCAGCAGATGCATAAACTCAGAAAACAGTATCCTAAAACCCCATCTGCAGACTTAAAGGCCGTATCCGTGCAATAAAGCTCCTGGGAGGTCTCCCCAGTAAATAAGATACCTGTTTAATTGTGCTTAGTGCTTGAATAAACAACTGCATTTGTGCAGATTTTTTTTTCGACCCACCTGTGAACATCCTGAAACCATTTCCCTTAACACTCATTTGAGAAGTGATGCCCCAGAAACTTGAGAAGAATGGGCCACATCTCCCTAGTCTTGGGTACAGGGATCTAACAGCCTAGCACTGACTTCCTCCCTGCACTCCTTTTGGAAGTGATGAGCGACAAATCATTAGGTTGCTGTGGTATTTAGGAACTAAAAGCAAGCTCACACAGCCTATTTCAGATGTAAACAAGAAAAGAGAGGTCCTTCAAAATTAAATCATTGTTATAAAGTAACAGGAGCTGGAAGCAGGCCAGTCAAGAGTTAAGTATAATCGACAATGATAACGGTTCACATTTACTGAATATTTACTGTTCCAGGGTTGTGTTATATTATTTTACCTTCACACAAACTATAGAGTAGATACCAATGCAGATAATATGAAGTAAACACCTGTGGTGGTTCATATTGTGTGTCAATTTGGTTAAGCTATGGCGCCCAGGTATTTGGTTAAGCAGCAGTCTAGAGGTTGTTATGAAAGTATTCTTATTTTAGATGGGGTCTTGCTCTGTCACCCGGGCTAAAGTGCAGTGGCACAATCACAGCTCACTATGGCCTTGACCTCCAGGGTACAAGCTCTCCTCCCACCTCAGGCTCCTGAGTAGCTGGGACTATATGTGTGCATCACCATGCCCAGCTAACAAAGTATTTTTTTAAAGATGAAATTAACTTTTAAATCGGTAGACTCTGAATAAAGCATATTACCCTCCCTAATGTGGATGGGCCTCTTCCAATCAGTTGAAGACCCTAAAAGCAAAGACTGAAATTTTCTGAAGAAGAAGGAATTCTCCTCAAGACTGCAGTGTAAAAACCCTGCCTGAGTTTCCAACCAGCTACTCTGGAATTTGGACCCAAGACTGCAAAATCAACTCTTGCCTAAATTCCCACCCTGTTCGCCCAGCCTAACCTGCAAGTTTTAGACTTGACAGCCTCAAGATCACATGACAATTTCTTAAAGTAAGTCTCTCTATCTCTCTCTTTGTATATGTATATACATTTCAGTAGGTGGTTCTGTTTCTCTGGAGAACCTGACTAATACAACACCCACGACTGATGCTGACTATTGTTTGCCCCTCCAGATCTATTCTCTACTTCCTTCCACTCCATCTGTCACTGTTAAAATGTGCATCAGTTCGCTTCATCTGCTTCATTGCTCTCTGCTTCCAGCTGGGTTAGGCCAATGAGAGTTAGTGGCAGGAAGTCAGAAGTCAGGAGGAGAGAGAGGTTAGGGTGTTGATTCTCTTGGCTCTCTCCTAATCAGGCTGCAGGATGGCAGTGGCTGTGTTTCTTTACCTGAGGCTGGAGCTCTGGCTCAGTGGCCTGTCCTACAGCAGCAGCTACAGTCTCAGTACTCACTGAGTTCTGTGGCCACTCTCCTTTGCTCTTCAGGCCTAGGATGCGGGCTCGCTACTGCTGCTAGTCCTTCCCCTCTCATCCCCGCCTCCATGTACTTTACCATTCTACATAGTTTTTTCTTAATCCTGCCCATAGCTCTGTAAATTATCCTCATCCTCAATTTCTCTGTTCAAGTGTGCCATCTGTTTCCTGCCAGGACCCTCTGTGTCCATAGGGAACTGGTTCCAGGACCCCTGCAGATATCCAAATCCATAGATGCTCAAGTTCCTTATATAAAATGGTATAGTATTTACATATAGCCTATGCACATCCTCCCATATACTTTAAATAATCTCTAGATTACTTATAATACCTAATACAACATAAATGCTATGTAAATAATTGTTACACTTTATTGTTAGGGAATAATGCCAAGGTAAAAGTCCGTACATGTTTAGTACAGATGCAACTTTCTGAAATTATTTTTTAGGAATATTTTCAACCTATGATTGGTTGAATACATGAATGGAGAGCCTGTGGATGCAGAGGGCCCACTGTAGTTCAATATCCTTTTAATTCTCATTTATGCATGAGGAAACTGAGGCCTAGAGAGGTTTGGTAACCTCTCCACAGCTGGGATTTAAGCTAAGGTCTCTGACTCCAATGGCAGTATTCACAGCTTGTACACTATATATCATTGTTTACTATTTCTGAAGCAGTTTCTTGATTTGTAAATGGAGTCAGCACAAAAATTCCTGTGATGGTCAATTTTATGTGTTAATCTAACTGGGCCACAGAATGCCCAGCTATTTGATTAAACCTTATTTCTGGGTGTGTCTCTGAGGATATTTATTAGCCTTTGAGTTGGTGGACTGAGTAAAGCCCATAGCTTACCCCAGTGAAGGTGGGCATCATCCAACAAAAAGAAGGAGGAGGATTAGATTTGCTTTCTCTCTGCCTGATTGCTTGAACTGGGACATAGATCTTCTCCTGCCCTCTGTACTCCTGGTTCTTAGGCCTTCAGACTCAGATAGGGATATGCACAATTGCTCTCCAGCTCTTGGGCCTTTGAACCATCCCACCAGCTTTCCTCGTTCTGCAGCTTCAGATACAGATCATGAGATTCTCAGCCTCCATAATCACATGAGCCAATACCTCCTAACAGATCTTTTTCTATATATAGCCTGTGAGTTCTGTTACTCTGAAGATCACTGACTAATACAACTCCTTATAGGGTTTTGGTCAGCTCTTAATAAATATTAGCTATTGTTATTATTTGCCACAAAAAAAAGGACATTAATGAGATGGAAATTCCTACACTATAGGGTTACTGTAGAATTCCTTGGCTAAGAGGCCTACAGCACCAGCGCAGGGCCAGGCACACACTGGCTGCTCAATTACACTATAATCTTACCCACTGTTCTTTTCCACATCCACACTCTCCAGGAATAGGCTCTTGAATTCTTTATGAGCAGAATTTTGAGTGGAGAAGAAGATGGGGGGTGGTGAGAGGTACTTTACATATGTTATCTCATGTAAATGTTACAAAAGAACTAAAGTAAGTTATTCCAGTTTTACAGATGAGGAAGCTGAGGGTTTAGAAGTTAAATAACTTATATAAGGCCAGTACCATATCTGGTGGTGAAAGATTGAGGATTCCAATCTAGGTATGTTTGATTCCATATTTATCTGAGCCAAAGATTATTAATAGAGCTAATATTCAGCTGGTCAGCACTACTGTGATAGGTTCCACTATTAAAATATTAAAGTCTTTCCTATTGGTAAATGGCAGCTGCCTCATGTCTTTGGTATATGTCTTGTCCACCCACTCCCTTCCTCCTAGCTCCAAAGAGAGGGCCTGTTCTGTTGGGTCTGTGCCTATAACTTATCAGTTGTTAATTTTCATAATATCACTTCTACATACAAGCCCAGTAGCAGAACTGGAGAATCATGTCTCAGAAAATTACTGAATAAGCTGCGTACAAACTTACAGAAGTCCAAGAAGGAAGATGACCGCGGCATTTTCAGAGCACTGCAGAACATTTTCATTATTTCTGTGCCCTCTGTCCTGTGGTTGACTTCCTTGGAAGACTGAGCTTCAGAGGGAGCTTTAGAGTGAATTATGGAGGGTGGGATTGCCCTGTAGTCCAGAAAGCCTAGCCTTGTTTCTGAGCCATCCCCATTTCAGCTTTTATTGCATCTCTGTCCTGAACCCCAAATCACTGTGGTTCTTTTAAAGTAATTCAACAGAGAGAAAATAGATACAAACTCTGTTTGAGGTGGTGAGAGGGAAGGACAGCTTCTTCCCAGGTTTCCAGGTTTCGAGTCGATCAGCCTGGACCTTCATGTTTACCTGAAAGAGGTAGCCTGGCACCTTATGAACATAAGCTACACAGTCAATAATATTTTGTTTTAGCAGCCTGAACAGACTAAGACAACAGTGAATTAAGAAACTCAAAACCTGAGTTCACGGGCCAGAGAGCTGGGTCTAGTGGGAGGAAGCGGCTATGGGAAACTGAGTCATTGGGAGATTTTTTTTACACTGAGGGCAGTTTTGCTCTATGTTTCCTTGCACACACCTCTGCAGACTCTGTCCCTGCTGTGAGCATCTGCAAGGTTAGCCCTTGCCCTTTACAAATCTCCTTTCTCTTCCTTTCTTTCAAAATGGACTTGCCTTAGATTAATAACAATGTGCTGGAGAGCTTCTTATCTCTGCCTGGAATTATGCTTTCATAATAATATTACCCTTAAACTTTAATCTAAAAAGTAGAGGGGAATTAAAAATAATTCACAAAGAAAAAAGCAAACCTCCACAATCGAAAGAGATACGGTTAAGGGCAGAAGAAATGGCAAGAAGACATAGGGTTGGAAATTGTGGTATTTAGTCGGGGATTAGGCACAAAATGGGTGAGGCGGTTGCAGAATGACAAGAACCAACCCGAACCGTCTGATGGAACCTTTGTCAAGGTTTTCAAATACTCTAGTGCCCTTTAAAAATCATTTTCTCCTTTGCCCTTATGTTTTTGTCCAGGCTTAGAGGTGAAAATGAAATAATCAAGGATGAGATGCTAGCTCTATTGACTTTTTCTCAAAGGGAAGCGGGCTACAATTTTCATGGGAAATCCTCTTGCCCAGTGAAAGCCCTTAAGAACGGGATTGGCTATATAATTTGCAGAGGCCAGTGCAAAATGAAAACGTGGAGTTTCTTGTTCAAATTATTAAAAGTGTCAAGGAGAAAGGCAAGCATGAAACCAAATGTGGGGCCCTTCTGAGCCTGGGGACCCTGTGTGACTGCACAGATCATATACTTATGAAGCTGGCCCTGCTGTGGATTCTCTGAAGGTTCACACTATTCTCATGTTCTGGCTTAATAATGTTTCTTCTTCCATTTTCAAAGCATCAGGGATGCAGTAATTGTGTGTGTATGTACACTATTTTTAAGCACTTATGTTGATTTTAAAAATGGTTCTTTAAAAACTCAAACATTTCTAAAATCCAGTTGATCCTGTCATTGCCACCTTTAGGTATTAATCTGAGCAAGAGAGACTGCTGCCCAAGGCCCTGTACTTTAGAGGGCTTTGCTTTGGCTTCTTTCCATCTCAACTTGAATCTGAGCAGGCAAGGAGACATGCCTACCCAGACAAACGCTGAGGTGGCCCAAACCCCAGAATTCTTTGCCCAGATGGCCCTGACCCACTCCAGGTGTAGGCAGATATCTTTCCCGGGTTCTGTCCTCCAAGGGTAGGCCTTACTACTAGCATGACCACCCTTTGGTCTAAGAGTAGGCCAAGAAACAGTTGTTTGCGGGTGGAGACAGCAGTCATCTTGACAGAGCTTGGACATGTGGGCTTGTTTGGGATATCCTCATTTTTGGAGGAGGCCTCCTGCTGTGCCAGATGAAGCTGGAGGGAGAATGAGCTAGGGAGGGGCTGGAAGGGGTGTTTCCCCACACTGCCATGTTCCACACAGGAATTTGAAGGACTCTGAGAAGTCTAAATTTTAACTTGGCTTTTCAAGCCATTAGGAAGGTATATTTGTTATGGTAGAATCAAATATATCTTATTTAACAGTTTGCTGGCTTGATTTATAACTTATAAATCCCTTGGCTTATAATACGTGGGGTTTCTTTTATATTCTTGCGATGGGTTCTGCAAACATTAGGGGCAGACCTGGGTGGTGGGCAGCAAAGAAAGTCTGTATTTCATCATGAAGTTGTGCACCATATTTCCCACGAAAAGTTTGTAGGTTGGTTACTCTAATTTTGCATGTACATGAGCTCATATGTGTGTAATATTTACATACTTTTTAACAGTAAAATTTCTATTTTGATCAGTGGAAAAAAGCAGCTTTTAAAGATGTAATTATTAATTATATATGTGCTGTGGCCAATTTCAAATACCTTTACGCTCCAAAGGTTTCTTAATTTAGTAAGAATATTCCATTTTTATCACAACACTGCTCTCTGCTAGAATTTGTGTTTATATACCATATAACAAACAATTTTATCTTTAATGTTGAATTTTTTACATGAGCCTCTAATAGCATTCACAACAATGTCAAATATTTCCTTTTAACAGAATGAATATTCAAAAGATGTATTTTGATTTCATGAATTTAATAAATACAAACAAACCTTTACTGCAACTGATTTTCTCTTTGAAGTATCTAGGGCATTGGTAAAAACTGGCCTTACTTAACTGTGCAGTTCTTCTGCTAACAAAGCCAACACATGAACAGTAATCACTCTGCTTTTTATAAATCCAAAAGGAATCTTGGAATTCAAAGTGAATGACAGTAATGCAGAAGAACAACCACTTGAAGTAAATGGGAAGTTGTGCTCCACTGAGTGAGATAAACATACCTTCTGTAGGCATACATATTCAACAGTCTAGTTATTGGACACAGTCTTAAAGTAACCTCTAACTTTTCAATAGATGCTGGTGCTTTTTCAGAAGATTTGTGTCTTCTCATCTTCATATGGTCAGTGTGTCACCAACCTTCGTAGTTGATACTAAACTATGTTGATAAATATTCTTTATAAGTTCCACATTCATCAACTTTATTGTGAAATCAAAATTTTGACCTTAGTTTTTCACTAAATAGGTGCTTTTGCTTTTTTGAGCTCATTGCTGCTGAAAGTTTTTTGCAAAACAAAACAGCATAACTTAATAGTTATAGATATGCATATATAAACCATACAGTAAATTACACCATGTAATGGGGATATTAAGGCTACTTTCTCTAAGCTCTATGGCAAGACAGCTCAGCCTCCAGTTCTCTTTCATGTTTCCCAACTAACTGATGAAGTCCCACATTTCTACTGACTCTGCCAACTGATGGCTCACTGGTTTCATGAATTTTGAAGGATGTGGCTTAGGCCACAGCACAATTGGCTGGCCCAAAAATGGCCAGCAGAGGCTATGGTTTTGAGTCCTCCCAACACTAATTTACTCAAATTTTGGTAAATTAGCTTCATGAGTTCTCTCTTGTCTGACTGTATTGCATTTATCAGAAAGTGTGATGCATGCTGTCTTTGAAAGAGAAGTGTTTAGGGATGCAGGGATGGTTTAACATATGCAAGTCAATAAATGTGACACACCACATAACAGAATTAGAAACAAAAACCACATGATCATCTCAACAGATGCAGAAAAAGCATTAGACAAAATCCAGCATTGCTTTATGATTAAAACTCTCAGCAAAATCGGCATACAAGGGACATACCTGAATGTAATAAAAGCTATCTATGACAGACCCACAGCCAACATAATTCTGAATGGGGAAAAGTTGAAAGCATTCCCTCTGAGAACTAGAACAAGACAAGGATGCCCATTCTCACCACTCCTCTTCAACGCAGTACTGGAAGTCCTAATCAGAACAATCAGACAAGAGAAAGAAATAAAGGGCATTCAAATCAATAAAGAGGAAGTCAAACTGTCACTGTTTGCTGACGATATGATCGTTTACCTCAAAAACCCCAAAGACTCCCCTGGACAGCTCCTAGAACTGATAAAAGAATTCAGCAAAGTTTCTGGATACAAGATTCATGCACACAAATCAGTAGTTCTTTTCTACACCAACAGCAACCAAACGGAGAATCAAATAAAGAACTCAATCCCTTTTACAATATCTGTAAATAAATAAAATAATAATAAAACAATTAGGAATATACCTAACCAAGGAGGTGAAAGACCTCTAACAAGAAATCAACAAAACACTGCTGAAAGAAATTATAGATGACACAAACAAATGTAAATGCATCCTATGCTCATGGATGAGTAGCATCAATATTGTGAAAATGCCCATAATGCCAAAAGCAATCTACAAATTCAACACAATCCCCATCAAAATACCACCATCATTCTTCACAGAATTAGAAAAAAAATTGTAAAATTTATATGGAACTAAAAAAGAGCCCACATAGCCAAAGCAAGACTAAGCAAAAAGAACATGTCTGGAGGCATCACACTACCTGATTTCAAACTATGCTATAAGGCCATAGTCACCAAAACAGCATGGTACTGGTATAAGGGCACATAGACCAATGGGACAGAATAGAGAACCCAGAAATAAACTCGAATACTTATAGCCAACTGATCTTCGACAAAGCAAATGAAAACATAAAGTGGGGAAAGACACCTTTTCAACAAATGGTGCTGGGATAATTGGCTAACCACATATAGGAGAATGAAACTGGATCCTCATCTCTTATGCAAAAATATACTCAAGATGAATTAAAGACTTAAATCTAATATCTAAAATTATAAAAATTCTAGAAGATAACATTGGAAAAAACCCTGCAAGACATTGGCTTAGGCAAGGATTTCATGACCAAAAACCCAAAAGCAAATGCAGTAAAAAAAAGATAAATAGTTGGGACTTAATTAAACTAAAGAGCTTTTGCATGGCAAAAGGAACAGTCAGCAGAGTAAACAGACAACCCACAGAGTGGGAGAAAATCTTCACAATTTGTACATCTAACAAAGGACTCACCCAGAATCT
>CAUYLG010033000.1:0-34579 GCA_963573385.1 Cacajao melanocephalus
CAGATTTAACAGGCAACCTACAGAATGGGTGAAAATTTTTGCAATCTCTCCATCTGATGAAGGTCTAATATCCACAGTCTACAATGAACTTAAACAAATTTACAAGAAAAAAGCAAACAACCCCATCAAAAAGTGGGCAAAGGATATAAACAGACACTTCTCAAAAGAAGACATTTATGTGGCCAACAAACATGAAAGAAAGCTCATCATCACTGGTCATTAGAAAAATGCAAATCAAAACCACAATGAGATACCATCTTATGCTGGTCAGAATAGCAATATTAAAAAGTCAGGAAACAATAGATGCAGGAGAGGCTGTGGAGATATAGGATAGGAACAATTTTACACTGTTGGTGGGCGTGTAAATTAGTTCAATCATTGTGGAAGACAGTGTGGCGATTCCTCAAGGATCTAGAACCAGAAATGCCATTTGACCCAGCAATCCCATTACTGGATGTATACCCAAAGGATTACAAATCATTCTACTAGAAAGACACACGCATGGGTATGTTTATTGCAGCACTATTTACAAAGACTTGATACTAACTCAAATGCCCGTCAATGATAGACTGGATAAAGAAAATGTGGCGCCTATGCACCATGGAAAACTATGCAGCAATAAAACAGAATGAGTTCATGTCCTTTGCAGTGATAAGGAGCTAGAAACCATCATTCTCAGGAAACTAACACAGAAACAGAAAACCAAACACCACATATTCTCACTTATAAGTGGGAGTTAAACAATGAGAATACATGGATACAGAGAAGCTAACAACACAAACAACACACACAGGGCCTGTTGGGGGAGGGTAGGCAAGTAGAGGAAGAGCATTAGGACAAATACCTAATGCATGCAGAGTTTAAAACCTAGATGACAGATTAATGGGTGCAGCAAACCACCATGGCATATGCATCCCTATGTAAAAAACCTGCACATTCTGCACATGTATCCCAGAACTTAAAGTAAAATTTAAAATAAATTTAGTAAAATTGCATTTAAACTAATTATAAGATTGGAGTCAGGTTGGCCATTTTTCTACTTATTTTCTATTTGTCTCATCTGTCTTTTGGTCTTCTGTATTTCCTTTCCTAACTTCAAATATATTTAATATTCCAGTTTGATTCATGTATTGGTTTTAACAAATAATTCTCAAAAATAACATGTTTTGTTAAAAAGCACATAAAATAAAATTTACTCTCTTAACGATTTTTAAGTGTACAGTTCAGTAGGAAATACATTCACATTGTTGTGTAGCAAATATACAGAACTTTTTTATGTTAGAAAACTGAAATTCTATAACCATCAACTGGCAACTCTTGATTTCGCTCTCCTGCCCGCTTCTGGCAATCACTATTCTACTTTGTGTTCATTAAAAATTTGACTGTTGAGTTGATAAAGAAAATGTAGTACATATACAACATGGAATACTATGCAGCCATAAAATGGAACAAGAATATGTCTTTGGCAAGAAACGGATGGAGCTGAGGACTATTATCCTTAGCAAACTAATGCAGGAACAGAAAACCAAATACCACATGTTCTCACTTATAAGTGGGAGCTAAATGATGAGAACTCATGAACACAAAGAAGGAAACAACAGACACTGTGGTCTACATGAAGGTGGAGGATAGGAGGAGCAGAAAACATAACTATTGGGTCTTGGGCTTAATACCTGGGTGAAGTAATAATCTGCACAAAAAAACCCTGTGACATGAACTTACCTATGTAATAAACCTTCACATGTGCCCCTAAGCCTAAAATAAAAGTTTTTTTAAAAAAATTGACTGTTATAAGTTGGACCATACAATATTTTTTTGTTCTGTAAGTGGCAGAACAAAAAATATTGTATGGTCCTACTTACAATGGTCAATTTCACTTTTCACACTATTTCACTTTTCATAATGTGCTCAAGGTTCTATGTTATAGAATATGCCAGTATCTCCTTTCTTCTTAAGGCTGAATAAATATTCCTTTTAGGAATAAACATTTTGTTTATCCTTTCATTTGTTGATGGGCATTTGGGTTGCTTTTTCCTCTTGGTTTGTGAATAGCGCTGCTATGAACATAGGCATACGAATATCTTTTCAAGATCTCCCTGTCAATTATTGTATGCCCATGTTCATAGCAGGAATATAGAAGCTGGATTGCTGAATCAGATAACAATTGTATTTCTTGTTTTTTGAAGGACCACTAAACTATTTCCCATTGCAGCTGCAACATCTTACATTCTCACAAACATTGTATAAGGGTTCCAATTTCACCAACCCTTGATATTTTTCATTTGTGAACTGATATATCATTGTGGTTTGGATTTGCATTTTTCTAATAATTAGTGATGTTGAGTGTCTTTTTATTGCTTATTGGCCATTTATATATCATATTTGAAAAAAATGGCTATTCAAGTCATTCACCCATTAAAAAACAACAGGTTATTTGCATTTTTGTTGAATTATAGTTCTTAAAATTTTCTAAATGTTAACATCTGAGATATATGACTTGCAACTATTATTTTTATTCTGTAGGTTCTTTTTACTCTGTTGATTGTGATCTGTGATGTGCAGAAGACTTTGTTTGCTCTACATCTCATTTATCTATTTTTGCTTTTGCTGCCTGTGCTTTTAATGTCATACCAAAAAATCATTGCCAGATCTAATGGTATTAAGCATTTTTTGTACCTTTTTAAGAAGTTATTTCTTCATGATTCAGTATAGAAGTTTATGTGTTTCTAAGAATTTATTCATTTATTTTAGGTCATCCAATTTGGGGCATACAGTTGCTTGCAAAATTCTCTGAGACTCTTTTTCTTTTCCTTGGCATTGGTTACAATGTCACCTCTTTAGTTAATGGTTTTAGTATTTGAGTTTTTCTCTCCTTTTCCCCCCCCCGTAGCCTAGTTAAGGTTTAATTTAGTAATCTTTAAAGAAAATTCTGTTTTGTTGTTTTTTTCCTATTCTCTTTATTTATCTGTGCTCTAATCTTATACTTTTTCTCTTCATTTGGTTTCTCATTAGTCTGTTCTTCTCTTTCTAGTTTCCTGAAATGTAAGTTAGGTTGTTGACTTGGGATCCTTTTAATTTAATCATCTGCACCTCTAAATTTCCCTGTTAGCACTGCTTGACTGCATCCTATGAAATTTGGAATGCTATATTTTTGTTTTCATTTGTCTCAAGATACATTTTTTGACCCAGCGCAATGTAATTTTATTGTTTTCAAATAAAGATGATTAATTAGACACAAACAAGAAATTCTTTTCTGCTTAGAAATATCTAGAGTGATTTTAGTTTTCTTAATTAAATCCTGATATATTCAGAAAGGGTTAAAATAAAAGCCACTTCGAAAATCACTACTTGTAACCCGGAAAATGTACATTGTTGTTCTGTTGTAGAGAAATGCCGCCTAGGTATCATTTGCTTTCTGACTAAAACATGAAGCGTTTTTTTCTTAATTATAGGTAACTAATATATTTTACTACATAGAATCCAATCCATTTCTATTGACATTCTAACACACGTTGTATTGTTGAATTGTAAATA
Source organism: Cacajao melanocephalus (assembly GCA_963573385.1). Lineage (NCBI taxonomy): Eukaryota > Metazoa > Chordata > Mammalia > Primates > Pitheciidae > Cacajao > Cacajao melanocephalus. The sequence continues at coordinate 3,535 of CAUYLG010033000.1, forward strand.
ATTTTAAAATGTATTCTTAAATGAAAATAATTCAATTATTATTGAATGTCTATTTTCATTGTGTGTGAATATATTTTTATAAGAAACTAAAGTAATATATACATAAAGTGTTAGCAGGGCTGGTGTTTTGGAGGATTTATACTAATTTTCTTGTAGTTATAAGAAACAAGAATTACTTGTATAACAAAATAAAATAAAGAAAAAAACTAGTATTGTTGCTACATAAAATTTCTGTAGCTATTGATTACTGATTATGCTACCTTAGAATATGAAATGTACATAAAATAGTAATAAGCAAAAGGGTTAAGTTTTATATTGGCATTCATATCATAAATATAGAGTGTTTTAAATTAAACTATTTTAACAAACTAGAATGATATATGTGAACATGTTGAAAGTCAACTCCCAATTGTGTTTGGACAATACAAATGCATGATATTTTATTTTTTATTTTGTCCTTTTCTGTGTTCTATAAATACTTTATCAAGGCTATATATTTCTTTGTAATAATAGAAAACATATATTACTACTAATGAAGAGTCTTGGAAATAAGTTCTTACATTGGATAATATGAATAAAGGTTATATGGATAATAAGGATAATATGAATTCAGATTAAATATTACCTTTATTGGTAAGAATGCGTCCTTAGCTATACATAGATGTAAATGAGCCAAGGCCATTTCTTTTTTCTTTTTTATGATAAGAATATTTAAAGCTTATGTGAAACATACTATATTCTGTACACCATAAGCATCAAGTTAATCACAATTATGGTCAACAAATATTTATGTCATTATATTAATTATTATAAAATACTTAGATATTAGAGTATTTTACTATCTTACATACAGTTGAAAGAAATACATCTAAGTTTTTCTTCTTGCAGCATTAATTTGTTCATTTGACTTTCCTATTATAGCACTTATTTTCACAGATGTTTCTAATAAGTTTTAAATATTACATGACCTTTTTTGGAATGAATAAGTTTTTTCTGTCTATATTTAAAATTGAGGTATAATTTTACTTCTTTAATATCAATAAGAATTGTGCCATATTTTGCTCAGTATTTATTTTTTAAATATTTTATGGAATAAAGTTTAGAACACACTAAGCCAGAATGTATTAGCAATATCTTAAAATACAACATTTGGTAAAAGATTGTTGACAAAATATTTCATTAATAATACCTTATAGATATTAAATTTATATTTTAATTTTGTTGGTGAATTGACACTTTATAGTTGTATAAATTTATGGGATATGAAAAGGTGTTAATAATTTATTAACACAATGTGGAATAATTAATTCAAATTACTTAACATATTTATCACCTCTAATACTTAGCATTTTTTGTTTTGAGAACATTGGAAATTTATTTTCCTAGCAATTTTGAAATATACAATACTCTATTATTAACTACATTTACCACACTGTGTCTATGTGTGTGTTCAGAATCATTTTCCTAAGTGTTTTTTGGCTAAAACATTATATTTCAAAATGCATTACTGTCTGACATCTATCACATTTGTTTAATCATCTAATTCCAGGGTCAAATGGTATGTAAGTGTTTGGATGACATATTGTTATCCTTCATCAGTGGGAGCTTCGGAAGGTTAAAGTCCATTTCATACTTTATGATATTTTAATAAGTCCTTATTTAGAAGAAAATAAAAATGCTCTATTTGTCACTGTATTGAGCTAGACAAAATACAATAAAAGAGACTTGTGTCATTTTAGTCTTGATAGCTTAGGGAGCTTCTAAGTAGCTTTAAAATATTATACTACGATCACTGTGAACAAATGCTAAGCATTCATATACTTTAGAAAATGAAGTCTATACTGACTTGATTCTTTGGGCTAAAAACTTGAGCAACTTTTGGGACAAAGGAATGGGAATTTTTTACTTTGTGTGAAGGATCAAGTAAGTTGATCACAAGAAACTCTAACTCAAGTGAATCAAACATAAAAGGGTGTGTTATCACAAATAGCTGAAGTCTATACATTAAAAAGTTTCATTTGCGGTATAATTGGACTTTTGCATTAATTTCCTGCAATTCCCTTTGCTCTGCTCTTCTGCCATATACTGGCTTCATCTTGAAACTGAAAACAAAGCAAGTTCAACAGGAATAGAAGAGCCATTTCTTTCTTGTGCACTTCTAATTGAATAAACAACATGATTGGATCACTTCATGAGACACGCATTGTCGGTTTAACCTTCTTTTAACCTGATTGCTTAGGTGGTAATCACAAAATAGTTCCAATGTCAAATAATAATTCTCCTTTGTAATAAATAAGAATTTAGTTGAGACTGACTTTGAGACCCAACAAATATTTTCTGCCTGAAAACCCTTTAGGATCTACCAATGATAATTGCTTGTTTCCATTATTAAATTGGTGATTAAAAATGATGATTTCTAATTCTGTCCTTTCTTCTGTATTTGACAGCTAGTATTGTTTTTTAAAGACATGCTTTATATCCTCATTCTATGTCATTATCTCTTGCATTCTTTCTCCTTCTCTTTTTTTCTTTCTCCACCCCCAACCATGCCCCATGCCATTCTTTCCGTCTCCCATCTATTTTTTTATTTGTCATTGTTGTTAAAAATAATATAACATTATGAATCTATAAATCTTGTAGTTGCAGTTGTTTAGATGTTCTAATCCTTTACTTTAATTGTTCTATTTGGTCCTCAAAGTGAGTGCCTCAGATTTGGCCAGTAGGAATGCCATCAAGTTTCCTTATAGAACTCAGACCTAACTTGTTTAGTTTTAAACCTTTCCAAGCTTACCTTGTACTTCTTCTACAAGACATCTTGAATCTGCCATTTGGCATGTTTGTGTGTGTGTGTTGGAAATCAAGTATTCACTGTTATTGGGTTGTCATTGCCTATAAGTTCTATTTTATAGTCAGAACTTAGGGTGACTTTGAATTAAAATCTCATATCACATATTTTTCTTCATTCCATATTTGCATGCTTTCATTTTTCTGGGATAAGTAATATGCACAATTACAAAATTTTTGTGTGGCAAAATATACTTCTGCCTATGATGTTTTATGTCTGTAGATACTAATTGTTTAGGTAAAATTCTAAAAAAATGTGTTGGGGTAAAGGGTAAATACATGCATAGTATTGTTATATATTGATAAATTACAAGGTTTTAACATATTGTATCCTTAGTAGCAATGTGAGTATATTAATGTATATTAATGTAACAAACCCTCACCAATAACTTGTTAGCAGGTTTATAAATTTCTGCCAATCTGATAGATAAGAAATGGCCCCATCTTAGCCCATTTTCAACTTCTTATCTAACAGAATAGCACAGACTAGATAATTTATAATAACAGAAATATATTTGGCTCATTGTTCTGGAGGCTAGAAAGTCCAAAAATATGACACTGACATCTGGAGAGGATCAACCCAGTGTGGTGGAAGGCATAACATTGTAAGGAAGCCCATGCAAAATAGAACAGACTTATCCTTTCATCAGGAGCTCACCCGTGAAATAACTATTCCACTCTTGCAAAAACAGCATTAATCTCTTCATAAGGGCAAAGGACTCATGACCTTATAGTTATCTATCAAAGGTACACCTCTCAATACTGTTACAATGGCAATTAAATTTCAGCATGAGCTTTGGAGGGGACATTCAAACTCTAGCAGTACTACAATACATTTTAATTTGCATGTTCTATTTTTTTTTCTCATCTTCTTTGTCTTAGTATAATTTGCATTTTCTTATGAGTGAAGTAGGACATATTTTATATGTTGAAGGTCCTATGGGTGTTCTTTTCCTATAAAATTTCTGATTGCATAATTTATCCATTTTCTGAAATATTTTTGTACCTTATAAGAACCTATTATAAGTGAAGAACATTAGTTTTCTAATAGTCATATAAATCATTTATCCTAGTCTGTTACTTTTGTGTTTGCCTATGCTGAATTTTATCTTGAAACTTTTAAATTTTTGTCATAAAATTTCTTAATTTAAGCTTTTCTTGTTTCTAAAGTCAGGACTTTAAATGGCATTTCTTAAACTCGTTAGACAATAATTCACTCAAGCTTTCTCTCAAAATTTATATGGTTTCTTTTTCTTTACCATTTATTGTCTGCTCTATTTGAAGTTTAATCTGGTATGTAGGGTGAGGTTCCTACTCTATTTCCAAAGGGTTGTTCAAAAGGAAAAGTATCTGTATCTGTAAATATACAGGCAGAATAAATCTTAGTCAAGCAATAACTAAATAAATATTTGCACTTTGTTTATTCATTTAAAGTCATGCTATTAATCTTACCAAAATCATAGTTTAGTAATATATATTGAGAAATGTTGCTGTTCTAACTTTGTACCTCTGAACTGATCAAGTTTTTGCTTTATGCCATGGTTATAAATGAGAGTATGAAGATTTTCATCCTGACTCATTTCCTGTCTCTTTTCTTAGGCTAAAACTGATTTGTGATTTAGGTAGGCACAAGATTGCTGATGTGGCAAATAACTCACCTGAGATTAAGAATCTAAGGTCCCTGAGTATGACAGAAATTTGGAAACAAGCACATACTATAAAATTCAGTATAATTCATGCATTAAAATTATTATTCTACAGATGCAACCATATATCTCAGTGTTTGCGAATTTATAAATGAATAGATTCAGGAGAAAAATATTATTTTTCAACCCAAATGAGAAAAGACAAAAAATTATTCTGCCTCTCTCCCTCAAAGATACATATGATAACTTTAGAATTTTTATAAATGATTACTCTAACCTAAAAAGGAAAATTCCTAATTATTTACCATTTGAGTTTGTCCATTTGGTTTTCCTATTATTAAACTTATCGCAATCGAATAAGATTTCTTCCCCAAACAGCCCATTTTTGTCAGCAAGCATTTATTATTTTTAAATTGTGTTCTAAGCAAAACAATAATACCAAATGAATCAGGAAGTGAATAAGTATCATATATATTTCACAATTTCAAAAACTCACTGGTGCATACTACAATAAAATTGGCATCACTTCAGCTTATGCAATGTCTTAGGTTTTATAAAAGAATAGGATGATGTTTAAAACTGTTAGATTTATTATTTCTGAGTAATTACATTATTGTAAAAAATGATTTTTATTTTTCTAATTTATGTAAATAATGAAATTGATTCCCATTCTATTTAAGAAGTTTTAGTATTTTCGTATTACACTACTTCATGCCAATAAAAATAATTCTTCTTGGGCAAAGTATAGCAACATAAAGACAAAAAGAAAGTTGGAGAAGTAGGTTATAGCTGCAGCTTTAGCATCATCAAGGAATATAGCTTTAAACATGAAGCCGCTAATTTGTGGATTATAGTGTTACAATATACAAACTGAATATATTGTCTTAAATATTCACCTAAATAAAGCTGCTTTAATGATTAAGTGACATATAAATCATGAAACTTTTTTTATTACTATGTGATAATTGGATTTTTAAAATAATTATTCATACTCATTATATTAATAGTTCTAGATTTGATGTTTGCCTGGATTCATAAGGATGTTGTACACTTTGTATAAAGCAGACAGTTAAGGGAGGTAAGAGCTCATTAGTTGATGTTCTCGAGGACTTCTTAATACTTAAGACAACCTCATCTTACTATTGTAAATTTTGTCAATATTGTGTATATTCATTGAATTATGACTTGAAACTATCACTCTGTGTCTTATCTCTTTCCTAACAGGTGAAATCATTTTCTGTCAGCATTTGTGAACTTGATTGCATTCACACACACTGAGATGAGATCTTGTTCAGTAATGGAATTTGCTTATAAAAAGCTGCTGGATAAAGGAGACCTAGCTTAGCAATGAAGTTCACTGCTCAGATTGTTTATGCTTTCACCTGGTTTACGTGTGTACTTGGATGTTGACCTTTCTCTAATGTTAAAAACCTGAGTCTTCTACCTTGGATTGGTTGGTGGTTTTCATCAGTAGAAAGGTAGGTTTACAGTTCAGTTGATAGATAACTCTTCGAGCCTGTTGGATTTGATGTTTGCCTGGATTCATATAGATGTTGTACTCGAAGGATTTAGTATAATTTCCAGATGGGTATACTAAAGAAGTGCCCAGATAGTGTTTTAGAGTATAGTGCTGCTGTAGGATGTTAAGAAGCGTAATAACAACAGCAAAGGAATCGATCATGGAATGGAAAGGGATGGGTTAGTACTGTAGGGTAGGAAGCTGTTAAAATATCACATAGCTAAAAGCGCAATTGACTGTGCTTGGCTGAAAAATGAGCTTGGATAAAAGAGCAAGCCTTCTATGTTCTCCTTTTCCCATGTTCTTTTCCTTTTACCACCATGAGTAATTTTTCTTCTCAACTTCCTCTCAAGTCAAATAGAGAGAGGGTCATAGTGAATGAAACTCCCAGATAATCCAAATACAAGTAATCAGGAATACTCTATATTCTAGTATTTTAAACTATAAGTAAAATAAGTGTTTTAGGGGCTTGAAGATTTTGATAATAGCAAATAGACATGTTTGTTTATGAGCATGAACAAATTTTACTTGAAATTTGTTCACATGGATTGAAATATTGCAGTTTATATCTTTAGACAACAGATATCATTATACATGCATATTTTTCTTCCTAGATATTAAACTAATATAATATGCTTATAACCTCTCAAATGATCCTTATCAGGATTTAAGTGCTTTACTGTTGCCCTATGATTAAACCTAACATGTTTTCTTAATATAGTTGGAAAAAGAAAGTCACATAATTATTTTATACTAAGTCATTTCCATTGTTATTTATAAATATTATAGGACTACTATACCATCCAAATAAAAGCATCCCCTTAATTTTTGCTTATTTCAGAATCAAAATTCATTGCTTTGATTTTAGAACTTGTTTATGCTGTGGTCCTAGTTGTATTGCTAAATAATAAAAGCCATTTTCTATCTATTAGACATATTGAAGATAATTTTGCAAAATGTTGGAAGGAAGTATACAAGGTATTAGCCTTACTGCAGACAGCATTCTAATAGGCCAAATACCTAGAATGCTAAACATTTTTTTGTACTTAACACAGGTAAACTGGAAACAAAGTCATTTTATGTCATTTTTATACTTCTCTTTCTTTTTATTTCTTTAAAATTATAAAATTGTATCTACACTTCTTGGCCTGGAGTCAGCAACTTTTTCTTCAGTATTCTAAACCTTATTTCCAAATTAGTCCCTGTATTCAAACTCATATGATCAGTGTGCTTTCAACTATGTCATGTTTTACCAGCTCCTTACCCTAGAGTATTAACCCACCACCTTCCATCCCATGAGTGAGGATAGGTGGTTGTTATTATATTTCTTGTATTTTACTTCTTAACATTACACAGACTCTCTTTCCTATAAAACACTATGTGGGCAGTGCTGCTTTAGTACAGCCATCTGGAAAGGGTAATACTAAAACTTCCTATTAGCAAACATATATTTTGCCATTTAACACTTCAACTGAAATTAGCAGTCATAGGATATAGACCTTTAAGAAAAGAAGAAGCTTTAGGGATATGATGGCTTTTACTTATGAGATCATAAAATTCTAGGGGACAAAGCCCCTGTCATGCTCTTCTCTGCATCCTCATATGTTACCTAATATCGTGAATGAGTGCAGAGTAATAAAAACAGAGATGCCAAAGACAACTGCCTAGGTTTGAGTCTTAGCTCTGCTAATTTCTAATTAGTGATCTAGGTGACGTGCTTAACCTTTTGCTGAATAATTTACCTCACCTGTGGAAACAAATAATAGTGCCTAACTCATGTAACAATGGTGGGGATTAAATGAGTTAATATACGTAAAATGCTTAGAACAGTGCCTGGCATGTAGTAAAATTCATGTAACCATTGCTATTATAACAAATTATGACATACAAAGTACACAGAAGGTGGTAAGTATAAGACATCAATAATTGAATACACTTTAATGATTTTTACATTATTTTCACATTTACTGAACACTTTTAGCAACTGCCCAAAGAGAAAACAAATTTTCTGCATCTAGTATGAAGAAGATTGACATAAGAGAATGGCTACCCTGACACACCCAGGGCATAGAAAATCAGCAGACAGTGGAGGAAAAACAAAGAAGTGAAATTAAAAAGAAGTCAAAGTTTTCTTAGAGCAGCTAACTAAGGATGTATGTAATACTTTCAGTACAGTGAGATTTCTGTTTAAATTCTGTTTGGGAGAAGATAATGATTAAAAAACAAAGATAGTATGAAATGGTGTACAGTTATTGAAATTTTATAACAAAACCCACTGATTTTTATCTGCAGCTTTGTATCTCTGTAAATATAACTAACTATAGAGTTTACACTGTACATATAAGTGTGTGTATATATACATAGCTTATATACGATATACACACACAGAAATAAACTTCGTGTAGCTGTGTTTTATTACTTGGTTTCATTTATTATGAATTTGTATTGCATTTATATACTCTTTAGTGAAAGCATTTCTTAGTGTCATCAAGAGGAGCATATCCATCTTCCTCCTCTGGGCAAGACTAAAAAAAAAAACAAAAAACTTTGTGTTACAGCTCTAGAACAAAACGTGATATACAATTCGTAGATCCAAACATCTGAAGAGATCTTGAAAGACAGAAGGAAATACTGACCAAAATTTTTGCAGAGGAGGGTTTATGGGAAAGGTGGAAATAGCTTTTGCTTTGAGGTGGCAGATGAAGGCAGCCATCATGGTTATGGCCTGCATACCTCAAAGAAGAACGAGGAGACAGGTTGCTGCACCTAAAATCAGCAGGAAACAGATGGGTAAATGCCCAGGAGGGCCATAAAAAATAGGCACAGCATCCCAGACCCAGAAGATTAGTTATAAATGCATATTTTATTTTTACCCCAGAGATCACTGGAGATGATGTTCAATATATTGAAGGAACACATGTGGAAAACTCTTAAACAAAAATGGACATGCAACAAATAATCTCCCAACATTTGAAAAAAATGCAATATCTCATTCAATAATAGAGGCACTAAGGTCAATAATAATTTTTAAAAAAGAAAACAAAAGTTTAATTTGCAATAAATTAATATGAGATCTCCTCAAATAAGATAAATTTCAATTTTATATATAATAAAAATGGTTGTGAAATAAAGACGTAACTCTTTTATTGTGATTCATTGAACTGTGCTTTCTGGATAATGTGTTTTCTCTAAGTTAAAATTTTGTAACAATCTTGCATTAAACAAGTCTGTAAGTGTCATTTTTCCAATAGTAAGTGTGTTATTCCAACAGGATGTGAAGTGATTCCTGTCTGCATGCCACATTTTTGTAATTCTCACAGTATTTTACACTTTTAAATTATCATTATATCTGTCATGGTTATCTTTCAGCGGTGGTCTTTGATTGTATTTGTATCATTGTTGTTTTGGAGTACTATGAACTGTGTCTATGTATGATGGTGAACTTAGTAAGTGTTGTGTGTTTTGACTTCACTAATCGGTCGTTCCCCTCTCTCTCTCTCCCTCTTATTGAATCTCCCTATCTCTGAGACATAATAGTGATCAATTTAGGCTAATTAATAACCCTACAATGGCCTCTATGTGTTCAACTGAAGAGTGACACATCTCTCACTTTAACTCAAAAGCTAGAAATAACTAAGCTTTTGAAAAGGTCATGTTGAGAGCTGAGACAGGCCAAAAGCTAGACCGCTTGCACCAGTTAGCCAAGTTCAAAATGTAAAGGAAACATTCTTGAAGGAAGTTAAAAGTGTTATTCTATTAAACACACAGATGATAAGAAAATGAAACAGCCTAATTGCATATATGGACAAAGTGTTAGGAATCTGAATAGAAGATCAAACCAGCCTCAACCTTCTCTAAAGCCAGAGCCTAATCCAGCACCCTCTCTTCAATTCTGTGATAGCTGAGGGAGGTAAGGAATATGCAGAAGAAAAGTTAGGAGCTAGCAGATGTTGGCTCATGAAGCTTAAGCAAACAAGCTGTCTCCACAACAGAAGTGCAAGGTGAAGTAGCAAGTGCTGAGACAGAAGATGCAGCAAATTATCCAGAAGATCTAGCTAAGATCGCTGATGAAGGTGAATACACTAAGACAGATTTTCAATATAGATGAAAAAGCCTTATTATGGAAGAAGATACAAGACTTTCATAGCTAGAGAGGGGATGTCAATGCCTGCCTTTAAAGCTTCAAAGGACAGGCTGACTCTCTTGTTATGGGCTACTACAGCTGGTGACTTTCAGCTGAAGCCAATACTCATTCATCATTCTGAAAATCCTAAAGTTCTTGAGAATTATGCCAAATCTACTCTGCCTGGTCTCTATAAATGGAACAACAAAGATTGGATGATAGTACATCTGTTTACAACATAGTTTACTAAATATTTAAGCCCACTGTTGAGAACTCCTAAGAAAAATATATTTTTTTCAAAAGATGAAGGCCCATTGACAATAAACCTGATCACTGAAGGTCTCTGATGGAGATGTACAAGAGATGAATGCTATTTTGATGCCTGAAAACACAACAACCATTCCGCAGTCCATGAGTCAAGAAGTAATTTTGACTTTCAAGTCTCACTATTTAAAAAATATGTTTCATAAAGCTAGAGCTGCCATAGATAGTGATTCCTCTGATGGATCTGGAAGTAAGCTGATAATCTTCTCAAAAGGATTCACCATTCTAGATTTCATTAAGAACATTGTGATTCATGGAAGGACACTGAGATATCAGTATAAACAGGAGTTTGGAAGAAGTTGATTCCAACCATCCTGGATGACTTTCAGGGGTTCAAGACTTCAGGGGAGAAAGTAACAACATATGTGGTAAAAATAGCAAGAGAACTGGAATTAGAAATGGAGTGTGAAGACGCGACTGAATTGCAATCTCATGATAAAAGTTGAATGGATGAGGAGTTGCTTCTTATGGATGAGCAAAGAAAGTGATTTTTTTAAAATTGAGATCTACTGGTAGTAAGAAGGCTGTGAACATTATGGAAACGACAACAAAGGTCTGGAATAATACAAGACTTTAATTGATCAAGTGGCAGCAAGGTTTGAGAAGATCAACTCCAATTTTGAAGGAATTTCTATTGGGATTAAAATGCTGTTGAACAGCATCACATGCTACAGAGGAATCTTTTATGAAAGAAGAATCAATTGATGCAGCAAAATTCATTGTTGTTTTAAGAAAAGCCACAGCCACTCTAACCTTCAGATCACTACCCTGATCAGTCAACAGCCATCAAAATCAAGGCAAAAACTTTCACCAGCAAAAACATGATAGCTTGCTGAAGGTTTAGATGGTTGCTCACATTTTTACACAACCAAATATATATATATTTTTTGAGACAGAGTCTCACTCTGTCACCAGGTGCCAGGCTGGAGTGCAGTGGCACAATCTCGGCTCACTGCAACCTCCGCCTCCCGGGTTCAAGCAATTCTTCTGCCTCAGCCTCCCGAGTAGCTGGGACTACAGGCGCACGCCACCATACCCAGCTAATTTTTGTATTTTTAGTAGAGACGGGGTTTCACCATGTTGGCCAGGATGGTCTGGATCTCTTGACCTCATGATCCGCCCGCCTCGGCCTCCCAAAGTGCTGTCATTACAGGCAACAAAATATTTTTAATTAAGTTATGGATATTGTCTTTTAGACATAATTCTGTTACACACTTACTAGGCTACAGTACAAGTCAAATGTAAACATAACTTTTAAATGCACTGTGATACCAGAAAAGTTGTGAGACTCTTTATTGGGATATTCACTTGATTGCTGTGATCTGAACAGAACCTACAATGTCTTTAAAGCATGCCAGTATGTGCACAGATACACACAAATATTTCCCCCCAAATTTCTTCATAACTTTCTCCTTCAGTTTATCTAGGGTTTTGATTAAGTCTATAAGAGACATGTTTCTAACCACTCTGTATAAGCAGTATTTCTTTCCAATACTTCCAACCTACATAAAGCTGTTACCATCTATCCTTCGTCCCTCCTTCTCTACCTTTATTTTTCTTCATAGAACTTATTGTCACTTGAATTTTTGTTTATTTTCTGTTTCATTCTACCAAAATATAATTTTGCATGAGGGCAAAGTGTTCATCTGTTTTATCCCTTGTTGAAACCTCAATGAAAGAAAAATTCCCAACCTGTAAAAACATAATATGTTTTTACAATCACTAACAACTTTTATAAAGCATTTCTTACAATGCTGTCATTTAAATTTTGTCATCATTAATTGATGTGATTTAAATTTATATTTTCATATTTTACCTCACTTATATATACCAACTAGAATTGAGGTTTTATCAACAATTGTGAGACTATAGATATTCTTGGGAGATTTAAAATCATTAATTAGTGCTTTAAGTATGAAATGTTTCTAACAAATTTGTGTAAAAATAAATAATTTCATTATTCAACTTCTCTTTTTAGGAAGGGAGATTTGTTATTGTTTTATTTTAATGCTTTTGATGGAATTGAGAAACAATGATTGCCTATACTTCTTACCAGGCTTTCTTTTTGTTTATAGTATGCGTTCCATCATGGTCGAAGGGTGTAATTTATTCTCTTTCATGTTCCCCTATTTTAGTAGAATGTCCCCTATTTTAATAGATGATAAATAAATGTTTGGTGAATTAATGGCTGAATAAGTAAGCAATTTTGTTTTCTAAAACATAAGGATTCATGTTAAATCACCTCACTCTGGTTTTTACCTTCATACCTTTTTCCTTCTGATTTGCTTTTATATAACAAACTCTCTAACTACTTAGGCATTCAGACTTTTTAGCATATATATTATCTATTTGAGCAGATATAAGCTAGAGGGTAAAATGTCTCTGCCCTTGCATGATGTTTATTATCTACTCTAAATATCCTCTCTGAGCTTAAGGCTAAGAAAGGAGACAAACAAGTCAGCAAATGCCAGCAATAATATTTTGTGTCGGGCAATAGAAATGTGCATAGGGCTCCGAGGAAGGCAAAGGAGCAGCAGGAAATGCTCCACGAAGGTGTTGAAGATTAGGGACATTTGTAAAACTGAAAAGCAATAGAGGAAAAGGAGAGTGAAGAGATTTCTGGAAACAGGCTGGAATATTCAGAGCTGCAGCATAGCAAAACAACAATATAAAAGAAGTTGAAAAGCAAATTGGGCCAAGATGACTGGTGACCTTGAGTTATTCCATTATACATGCACCCAACGTACATGAAAGTCTATTATGTTCTTTTCTTTTTTTTTTTTTTTTTGAGACAGAGTCTCACTCTGTCACCAGGCTATAGTGTTGTAGTGTAGTGGCACTATCTCAGCTCACTGCAACCTCTACCTCCCAGGTTCAAGCTATTCTTCTGTCTCAACCTCCCGAGTAGCTGGGATTACAGGCATGCACCACCACGCCTGGCTACTTTTTGTATTTTTAGCAGAATCGGGGTTTCACCATGTTGTCCAGGATGATCTTGATTTCTTGACCTCGTGATCTGCCTGCCTAGGCCTCCCAAAGTGCGGGGATTACAGATGTGAGCCACTGCGCCTGGCCCTAGTCTATTACGTTCTATATTCTAGCACAGAAGCTATGAAGACAAATCATACCCTAATGGATCTTACACTCTAGAGGTAAAGACAAACTTAAGACAAAAGAAATTTACAATATAAAAAATAGCAAGTGCTAAGTGAAAAACAAAGCAAAGGAGAGAAATAGAAAATATCAGAGTAGAGAAAATAAAGTCGTAGAAAGGGCAGGCAGGAAAAATAACATTGATATAAGGCCATAAGAAAGAAGGGAATACAGTACTTGGATATAACTGAATGGGAGGGGGGCACTTCCAGCCATACAGAACAGGCAGTGCAGAGACACAGAGGCAGAAATGTGCCTGGGCAGTGTAGTGAGAGAGAGACTAGATTGAGTCTGAGAGGCAGTGATACCCCATAGCTCAGGGGGACACGTAGGGCAAAAGATGACCTTGGCTTTCACAATGGCTGAGCAGAATGACATTGAAGAGTGTTGAGTTGAGGAGTGGCACAATGTAACCTATATTTTGACATGGTTACTTGAGTGCCCAGAGAGAAAAGAGGGGATCCAAGGAAGTAATGTGTCTGGACGTCAATGAAGAAAATGTATTTTAAAAAAATGATATGGTCAGTTGTGCCTAATGTCATCAACAGGCCAAACCAAAGTTTCCTGAAAACTGATCATTAGAAATAGCAAGAATGATGGCATTGCTAAACACACTAAAGCTTCAGATATTTTGGAGATGGCTGGCTGTTGGAAATAGGTGCTCAGTGCTGCAAAGAAAAATTAGCACTGAGACAAAGGATCTTTCAGCAACACAATTTTTACTTCCTGGACTGCAGGAAGGGTACTCACTAGCCATCTTGCCATGAGAGTCTGACTCCAGACAACAGAAATCAGACACAGCAGTAAGGATGATCCCAAATGCATACGGGATAAATTTGTGTGTTTTCTTTCGTTGTTTGTACTCTTGCAGCAAAATGGCTAGTGAGAGTACCCTTCCTGCAGTCCAGGAAGCAAAAATTGCGTTGCTAAAAGATCCTTTGCCTCAGTGCTAATTTTTCTTTGCTGCACCAAGCATCTATTTCCAACACTGGCTGATGGTGACTCATTTCAAGACCCTGGTCTCCCTCCTGAGCAGTGGCAGGTAGTTACAGGCTTATGGGTTGAGTTAAAGGTTCAGATAGTGATTGTTAAGTTGCATTTTTCTTTGTGCAAAGCTAATAAACCCACACACTGATGCAAGCAGAGGCCTTGGCCTCATTAGCACAATTTTCTAATTTTGCTGTATAGCCTTCTCTTTAGAACACATACATACAACCTTTAGAACTCACTCAAGGTTGCCAACTACTTCTAGTTTTAAAAAATTCTTTCAAGATATTATCTTTCATTTCCTTTCAATTAAATCCTATGTGTTACTATTTTTTAAAAATAGAGCTTCATATAGCAGTTGCATAAGGGTTCAGAAAACCCTGACCAAGTGCCCCAGGCAAACTTGTCATAATGTGAAAAATTACTGGTAGGTCTGAGTGTTTGACCTGCCCTGAAGAATGCCCTTGATTGTGAAACTACAGGAATTTCCCTTGACTCATATCTTCTGGGTTTTCCCAAATGTAGTAGGATATTTTCCTTTGAAACAAAAGTTTAAGCAGTTTGTGGGCTCATTATGAAAATAGACAATAGCTTATGAAATAGCTTAGGATGAGTGGATATTTAGAATATGTAAGTTTTGTGTGAGACTTTACTTAATAAATTGGAAGTTATATCTGTATGATAAGCTTTGTCATGTGTCATGTGTCAGGGGCATAGATTCAAATATTTTCAATAATCAGGCAGAGATACTATAAATGAATGAAACTGGCTCAGATATGAAAATAAGGAGTGGTATGGCTTAGAGAAACAGAGAGCACCTGCCCAGCCCAGTGGCTTAGAGTTAATGTTGGGCCAGGTGCAGTAGCTCACGCCTGTAATCCCAGCAATTTGGGAGGCCAAGGTGGGTGGGTTATTTGAGGTAAGGAGCTTGTGACCAGCCTAGCCAACATGGTGAGACCCTGTCTCTACTAAAAACACAAAAATTAGCTGGATGTGGTAGTGCCTGCCTGTAATCCCAGCACTCTGGAGGCTAAGGCAGGAGAATAGCTTGAATCTGGGAGGTGGAGGTTGCAGTGAGCCAATATTGTGCCACTGCACTCCAGCCTGGGCGACAGAGCGCTCTGTCTCAAGAAAAAAAAAAAGGAGGTTAAGGTTGGGAATGTGGCACTACAACAAAGGATCAGAATCAGAGGCATCATCCCTTTGAATGCATGGAAAGGGAGCTGGCTTTTCATTGTTGGAACTCCAAGCAGGATACAACACAGGAGCAATTGGGAGTATAAAAATGGTAGTAGGAGAACACTGGTATCCACAGACTTCTGGTATCTATAGCCTGGAAAATAGGAGTTTTGGATAAGGTTGTCATGCTAATTCCCTCAGCACGGGATGGGAATTCACCTCTATGAACTGTTTAAGAGTTAGGCCCCATCTCCTGTGGATATTCTTGTTTTATTTTTTGTTTTTAGTTTTTTGGAGTTTTTTTTTTTTTTTTTTTTTTTTTGGTAAAGAGCCAGATAGGAAATATTTAGGCTATGTGGACTGTGGACTACATAGTATTTCACAGCTAGTCAACTCTGCTGTAAGTAGTGTACAGAAGCTACTACAATATGTAAACAAATGAGTATGGCTATGTTCCAACAAAGCTTTATTTACACAAAGGGATTGTGAGTCTCATTCAATTCATGGGCCTTAGCTGCAGACCCATGTTATAAATGATGAACTTGCTATATTTTCAAGAGATGCTGGCAATAATTTAATGCTTAATTTAGAGTTGCTGTTTTCTCTAAAGTCACTAATATCTACATTCTCATTTGGATATTTCTGTATAATTCTTAAGGAAATTCACAAATACAAATAAACTTTAAGTTTTCTAGTAATTTTCATCATATATTCATTTATTTATTGGGTCCCTATTTTGCACCAGGCATAATCCTTGGCACCAGAAATATAGGAACAAAAGGGATGCAGTCCCTTAGGTCAAGAATAATTGCAGCTTATTGGAATTGCAACTTAATTGGTCAGCATAAAGGATAAAATTTTGAGTCATTTCTGTAAAATTTCTTTCTAGCACCTGGTGGTGGTGGCGGGGGGGAAACACATGTTGGGCAAAATAAAGAACTGAGAGATGGGAGTGTGAACAAAGAGCATTTCCAACTATACACTTCTTGTTGACTCTTGTGAGATATAACTGTAGGATGAGCCCCTAAGCAACAAGAAATTTATGTCAACTGCTCTTCAGCTAGTGCTAATACAGCATAGAGGAAAAGAGGATCTTTCCAGTCAAGAACTTTAAAAAAAATGTCTGGTAGTTTTATTCTCACAGGAAATTCTATTATTATAGAATGAGAAGAGATACTCTAAAATGTGATTGAAGTAAGGATTTTTTTTCTGGGGATATGGTGTCCAAATATTCTTTTTTGAGGCCATAATAATGGTTTCTCATCATGGTCTGAAAGCAAAGAATAAACTGGTTAAGATGCTTGATAGATCTCACAGTATGTGTAGAAGTGCTTAGCAAAAACGCTTAGGGCTAAAGTGCCCCATAAAGTATTCCATAGTAAAAGTGATGATAGTTATAGGAAAATAAAATAGGATGGTAGTGAAAGTGAAGATTTACTGCAACTTCTTAAACAATATAATAGCAAAAGGAGTGGGATGGATTTTTTTTTTCTATATGATAGTTCAGCAGCCCGCAATTCTTCCTTCTGCTATTTTAAAAAATAAATCTTTCACAGTTCTTAAATGTGCCACTTCCTCATCATAACTGTGCAGCATTATAGTTGGATATAATCAAGAGCCCTGAAGGCAAATACTTCTCAAAGTTTTTAGATCAAGCATGAGAACATAATCTTTGTGAATATCATTTATGCTATATTTCTCTCATGGTAGCAATTATTTATATACAGTCTCTGATCTTGATGCATTTTGCAATGAAGGAATAGTTGTACAAGGGATGTGTGTGCAAGATGAGGGAAGACACATATAATGGGACAGAAATAGAGTGGTCGTATGAGCATAAAAATGAACTAGTACAGTGAAAGCTTAGACTATTTCATTTCAGTAGGTACTTTTTATGCGCTAAGTTTTACATAATCTTATTAAACACATAGATGTGGAATTAATCTTTCTTTTTACTTGCTGTACTATATGACAATTGGGGACATAGCCTGAGTGATCTAATTTGATCATTAAAATTGAGTAAGATTAAATCTGATTACTTTGCTTTATTTAATGAAATATCAGTTTAGTTATTTGATCAGTACTGATTCATTTTTTTAGCTTCTTGAAATGATTGTTTCAGCATGTGATGAGATGTTTAATCTGTCCCTTCATATAGCAGCTTCACAACCCTCACTTACCTACTTGCATGGATAAATTTGATTATGTACTTTATATGTTCCTACTATATTTAACACAATACATATTAATTCATTAATATTAGAGTTTTATATATTATATATGTTGCCTTCAGCATAACAGAAGTTTCATAATTTAGGTATTGAAACAACAAATAAAAAGAGATACAAATTTATGCTCTTATTTAGCATGAATGCAAATAACAGCTTTGGAGTAGATCGTCATTGTCATTTCATAATTGTTCCCAAGGAAAAGCACATTTTCATGTTAGCAACAGTTCAACCAAAAATGTTTTGTGAGGCTCCAACATTGGCAATTTATCGGTGTTAAATATTATGAAGTTCCACTTTAAGTGAGTTCTGATTGCATAAGTGGTAGCCTTCAATACTTTTGTAATTTTGCTTGATTACGTAACATATAATTTTAAGTTATGATCTGATTTTGTTGATATTAATATGACAGCCTCAGGCAGTGAGAGCATACATACATGATTTTAACAGAGTTTGAAGAGATGTGTATACTATTTTCTCTGATAAGCAACATTTGAAGGAACACCAAAATCTTTATCATACACTTAATTTTAAATTTGATTTTTGAAACACTAGTTCATTTCTTTTCACTTTAATGCTTTGAATATATTATAGGACTTCATCAGCAGAAATACATATTTGGAGGAATACTAGGCAAAATATCTGAATCCCTAATTAGCTTCTTTTATGCAAATATTTTTGAGGCAACTATTTTCTTACTTAACCACTTTATTGAGGTATGATTGACATGCAAAAAGCTGTACATATTTAATGTATACATCTCAATGAACCTGGGGATAAATATACACACTTGAAACACCATCATCAAAACCATAACCTTCTCACCTCCAAAAGTTTCTTTCTACCCTCATTATTATAATTTTGGTAACACTTAACCTAAGACCTGACCTCTTAGCAATTTTAGCTAACAATACTGTATAAAATACAGTATTGTTAGCTATACTACACTGTTTAATAAATCTCTAGATTTATTTATCTTTTGTACCCTCTGACTAATACCTCCCTACTTCCCACTCTTCCTAGCCCTGCCAACCATCATTCTACTCTCTGCTTCTATGACTTTGACTATTTTAGATCCCTCATATAAGTGGGAATATGTAATATTTTTCCTTAAGTATCTGGCTTGTTTCACTTAGCAGAATATCATCTATGTTGTTGTGAATGACAAGATTTTCTTTTTTTAAGGCTGAATAATATTGTTTTATGTGTATATATATATATAAAATGTATATATATTAGATACATATATATTACACATAATTAGAAACATATTATATATATTACACTTATATATATTACACATATGTATATGTATCTAATATATATACATTATATACATGTTATTATGTGTGTATATATATATATATATATATACATATTATATAAACAATTATGAAATAACAGTGACAATAATCTACTCCAAAAATGTCATTTGCATTCATGTTAAATTATATATTATGTATGTATATGTATACATAAAATATAATTATATATTATATATACATAAAATATAATACATATATATATATATATACACACACACACCACATTTTCTTTATTCATTCATCTGTTGATGGATACCTAGGTTGTTTTCACATCTTGGCTATTGCAAATAATGCTGCAATGAACATAGAGGTGCAAATATCCTTTTGATATACTCACTTTAATTCCTTTGGATAAATACCCAGAAGTGGTATTACTAGATCATGTGATAATTTTATGTTAAATTCCTTCATGAACCTCCATACAGTTTTTCTTGGTGGCTTCAAAAATGTATGTCCTTACCAACAGTATTTCTTTTTATCTACATTTTGGCAAACACTTTTTGTTTGTTTTAAACAACAGCCATCCTAATAGGTTGAAGGTTCATGGTGATATCATGTGGTTCTGATTTCCTGATGATTACTGATGATGATGTTCATGTATATATTATTTGTATATCTTCTTTGGAGAAATGTCTATTCAGATCTTTTGCTCATTATACTTTTAAATTTATTTTTGGTTTTTGATATTGAGTTGTAGGGGTTCCTTATATATTTTGAATGTTAACCCTTTATCATTTTATGGCTTGCTAATAAATGTTTTCTTACATTTTTTAGCCTGTCCTTTTATTTAGTTGATTGTTTCCACTGCTGTGCTGAAGCTTTTTAGTTTCATGTAGTCTTGTTTGTCTGTTTTAGCTTTTGTTGCCTGTACTTTTGGTTTCATGTTCAAGAAATCCTTGCCAAAAGCAGTGTCAAGGAGCTTTATTCCTATGTTTTCTTCTAGGAGTTTTATGGTTTCAGGGTGTCTACATTTAAGTCTTTAATCCATTTTAAGGTTTTTTGTTTGTTTGTTTTTATGCTCTAAGATAGGCATTCAGTGTCATTCTTTACATGTGGTTGGATATTCAGTTTTCCTGAAACCATTTATTGAGACTAGCCTTTCTCTCATTGTGTATTCTTGGTAGCCTTATTGATCAGTTCACTGTTTATAGATGTGTTCATCTCTGGGCTCTCTGTTTTGTGCCACTGTTTCACGCTGCTTTAATTCTTATAGCTTTGTAATATAATTTGAAATTAGGAAGTGTGAGGCTGCCAGCTTTGTTTCTCTTGATCATGAATGTCTTGGCTATTTGAGGTCTTTTGTGCTTCCACACAAATTGTGTGCTTCCATGTGAATTAGGATTATTTCTATGTTCGTGAAAAATCACATTGGAATTTTATAGGGATTGCATTAAATCTGTACATTGCTTTGTGTAGTATAGATATTTTAACAATAAATCCATGAACTTAGGATGTTTTTACATTTAGTTTCTTTCATCAATATTTTGTAGTTTTCAGTGAATGGATGATTCACAGTCTAAGTTAAATTTATGGCTATGTATTTTATTCTTTTTGATGTTATTATAAATGAGATTATGTTCTTAATATTTTTCAGTTAGTTTGTTTTTAGTGTATAAAAATGCTATTGATTTTCTTATGTTGACTTTGTCTTCTGCAAATGTACTGACTTTGTTAGTTCTATAGTCTTTTGGTTTTCTATGTTAAAGACTCTGTCACCTAAAACCAGTAAAATTTTCTCCTTCTCTTCCAGTTTAGATGCCTTTATTTCTCCTTGTCCAATGGTTTCTGCTAAGACTTCCAGTACCATGTTGAATGGAAGTGTGAAGAGTATTTACCCTTGTCTTGTTCCTTTCAACTTTTCACTATTGAGTATGGTGTTAGCTGTGGGCTTGTGTTCTGTGACCTTCATTGCATTGAGGTATATTTCTTGTATTCTTAATTTGTTGAAAATTTGTGTTGTAAAAAATTGTTGAATTTTGTCAAATGCTTTTTCTGTCTCTATTGAGATGATCATATCCTTTTAAACTTCATTCTGTTAACGTGGCATATCAAATTTATAGAGAATTGTACCATTCTTGCATCCCTGGGATAATTTCCACTTGACCATGGTAACTGACTTTTTAAATGTGCTATTAAATTTGATTTTCTAGTATTTTGTGAGTTTTTTGCAACTATGTTCATGAGAGATATTGGTCTGTCATTTTCTTCACTTGTCGTGTCCTTATCTGGCTTTTGTATGAAAGTGTTACTGGCCTTATGCAATTTGAAGTGTTCCCCTCTCTTCAGTTTTTGTGAATTTGAGATAAACTGGCATCAATTCTTTAGCTCTTTGGTAGAATTTGACAGCAAAGCCATGTGGTCCAGGATTTTTTGGGTTTTGGGAGATTTTTGATGAATGATTCAATTTTCTTATTCATTATTGGTCTATTAAGATTTTCTATTTATTCATGATTTAGTTATGGTAAATGACAAATTTCTAGAAATTGCCCAATTCTTATAGGTTACTCAATTTGTTTTTATTTAATTATTCATAATAGTATCATAATTCTTGGTGTTTCTGCAGGTTTATTTGTAGTATCTTCTCTTTTTTTTATACCTCTATTTATTTGAGTTTTTCTCTTTTTTCTTAGTCTAGCTAAAGGTTTGTCAAGTTTGTCTTTTCAGAAAACCAACTTAATTTATTTGGTCTTTTTTTAAATTGTTTTTCTAGTCTGTATTTTATTTATTTCTGCTATAATCTTAATTATTTTCTCCTGTTTACTATAGGTTTAGTTTGTTCTTTTTACAGCTTATTGAAGATTTAAATCAGGTTTTTTGTTTGAGATTTTCTTTTTTCTTGAAGTAGGCATTTATCAGTATAAACTTCCTTCATTAAACAGCTTTTGCTGGATCCCATAAATGATATTTGTGCTTTAATTTTTATTTTTCTCAACATAATTTTTGATTTTCATTTTGATTTATTCTATAACCTATTGATGTTGATTAAGTGTGCTGTTTAATTTTTTGTGAGTTTTTCAATTTTTTTCTGATTATCAATTTTTAACTTTACACTACTGTGGTAAGAAAAGATACTTGATGTGATTTCAATCTTTTTAAATTTGTTAGGACTTGTTCAGTGACCTAATATATAATTTGTCCGGAGAATGTTCTGTGTGCACTTGAGAAGCTGCTTTTGAATAACATGATCTATATATGTCAGTTATGTCCATTTGATCTATAATGTTATTTTAGTGTATTGTTTCCTCATTGATTTTCTGTCTGGCTGATTTATCCATTGTTGAAAGTGAGGTATTAAAGTCCCCTACTTTTATTGTGTTGAAGTCTATTTCTCCCTTTAGTTTGGTTAATATTTGCATTATATATTTAGGTGCTCCCATGTTGAGTGTATATATATATATTCACTTGGTTCTATCCTCTTGAGGAACTCATTCCTCAAGAATTAGATACTGTCTAAGACACTGTGACAGATACTGACTTAAAGTCTATTTTCTGAATACACATGATTGCCTCTGCTCTCTTTTGGTTACCATTTTTGTGGAATATCTTTTTCATCTTTTTACTTTCAGTTTATCTGTATATTTCAAGCTGAAGTGAGTCTTTTATAGGTCACATGTTATCAAATCTTTTTTGTAATCAATTCCACGATGTAGTGCCTTTTGACTGGAGAATTTAATTCATTAACATTTAAAGTTATTACTGATAAGTAAGAACTTACTATTGCCATTTTGTTCATTGTTTTTTGACTATTTTGATCTTCCTTTGTCCTGTGCTTCCTCTCTTGCTCTTTCACTGGGATTTGATAGTGGTATGTTCTGATTCCTTTCTATTTATCTTTTTTTTATCCCTATTACAGGTTTTATCTTGGTGATTACCATAAGGCTTCTTGTAATTATGACAGTTGAATTAAAGCTTATAACAACTTAATTTCAATTACATATACAAATTCTATACTTTTAATGCTCACCTTCATTTTATGTTATTAATGTTACAATTTACATCTGTTTTATTGCTTTACATCCATTTGATTGCATATACATCAATAATTATAGCTATTGTTATCATTAACACTTTTGTCTTTCAACTTTTACACTAAAGTTAAAAGTGATTTATGCACCACCATCATACTTTCTATAATCTTACTTTTATATATTTATATGCATAAGTTTAGCTATAATATTACTTTTATAGTGAGTTTTATACTTTTTTATGTTTATTATTATTTTTTGTTATTATTGTTAATTATTATGTTTCTTAATTTTTATTCTTATTGTTAATTATTATATTATTGTTAATTATTATAAAGAAGAATTTTCTTTAGCATTTCTTGTAGGAAATTTCTAGTGTTGATAAACTCCCTCAGGTTTCATTTGTCCAAGAATGTCTTACTATATTGTCTCCTGGTCTGCAAGACTACTGCTGAAAAATCTGCTGAAGGTCTAATAGAGACTCTTTTGTATATAGTAAGTTGCTTTTATTGTTCTGCTTTCAAAATTCTTTCTTTGTCTTTGATTTTTGATCATAATATTTCTCACTGGAGATCCCTTTATGCTCAAACTGTATAGTTTTTTGTGGCTTCATGTTTCTGGATGTTTATTTCTCTTTTCAGGATCATTGCATTTTCTGTCACAATTTCTTTAAAAGAGTCATATTTTCCTTTCTCCTTCTCTACTCTTTTTCTTTCATTTCATATGTTGCATATATTGGTGAAAATGATGGGGTTCTATAAGTCCCATAGGCTTTCTTCACACTTGTTTTTAGTTTTGTTTCTCTGACTGCTTTAATTATTTTGTGTTCACTGATTCTTCCCTCTACTTAATCATATCTGATGTTGAAAACTTTTATGATATTTTTCAGTTCATTTAGTGTTATTTAGCTTCAGAATTGCATTTGCTTCTTTTTTATGGTTTATCTTTTTGTTGAACTTCTCATTCTGTTCTTGTATCATTTTCCTAATATTGGTTGGTGATCTATGTTCTCTTGGATAAATATTTATTTAATATCATTTATTCCTTCATCTTTTCTATATATGCAATAATATTTTCTAAAAATAATGGAAGTTTTATTCTCTTAGTAAGTTTTATTATTTGTTTCTGTAACTTCTCCCCTTTTGTCCTTTTTCAACATCATCTTACTTAGCATAGGTCTTTGACTTTTGACACAAATTTTGTAAACATCGTGTCAATTTCTATAAAAAAAAACAGCTGAATTATTAATTGTGATTAGATTTAATTTATAGAGAGGTCTGAGCTTCACAGTCATGTAGATCAAAGGTTCTCAACCTCAATATTTTTGATATTTTTGGTCAGATTATTCTTTATTATGTGTGCTCTGTGAATTGTAAATATTAGCAGCATGTATGGCCTCTCTCCATTCGATACCAGTATCTTATCCCCACCCATAGTTGTAATAAAATATCTTTAGATATGGTCATGTGTCCTCTGGGAGTAAAAATTGCTCAAATTGAAAACCACTGTTTAAGCAATGATGGTAGGTGGGTGAGAAGAGATTATATCCTCACATATACCAAGTTTTATAAACCAGGGGCATGGTATATTCACATTTATTCAGGTATTCTTTGATTTTTAATCTCATTTCTTTCAGTATTTAGTGTAAAAATCTGACACATTTTTCCCTGATTCCTAAGTACTTATTATTTTTGGTACTATAATAAATGGCATGGTTTCCAATATTCAAGGATTTTTTTCACTTCTATTTAATTCCATTGTTGAGAGAGAACATATTCAATATGATTTTAATCCTCTGAAAGTTGTTGAGATATACTTTATCTTTAGTACACATTGTATTTTGAGAAATATTCCTAGTATACATATAAACAATGTATTTTTCTATTGTTGGTGGCAGTAATGTAGCTCTGCCAGTTATATAACTTAGTTAAATATATTGTTGAATCTGTACATTTACTGATTCTTTTCCTGTTTATTCTGTCAGTTACTAATAAAGGTATGGTAAAAATCTGCCATCATGATTGCTAATTTGTATACTTTTTCTTTCATTTCTATTTTAATGTATACATTTTGATGCTATATTTTAAGATACCTACAGACTTTTATTCTGTTTTATCTCACTAATGGATTGAACCATGTATCATTATGACATATTCCTCTTTATCTATAATAATGTTTCTTGGCTTAAAGTCTATTGTGCATAATATTAGTATAAAATCAAGTTTCTTTTGGCTCATTTGCATGAATATTTCTCTACTCTTTTATTTTTAAACTTATGCATTCTTATATTTAATGTATATATTTTATAACCATCATACAGCTCTTTTTTATTTTTGTTTAAAAGCTGCTTTCATTGACTATTAAGTGTGACATTTAATCTCTTATTTCCAATATAACTACTAATGTATTGCATTAGATTGGCCATTATAACACATTTTTTTCTATTCTACCTTTACTGTATTTTTTTCTCTTTCTTCCTTCCTTTGATATGCTTTAAATCGATCAGAAAGTTTTATTATTCCTTCTATTTGCTTTTAATTATAATTTTAACCATTAATTTTCTACTTATTTTTGAGATTACAACATACATCCCTAACTTATTAATGTCTAACATAAATTAATAAATTATCCCCTTTACCACTTTCTGGACAATGTACAGACCATAGAACATTTATCCTTCTTTCTAAAAGTTGGGCTTTTTCCCCCATATTCAAATATCTGTATATATTTAATATGCAGATATTGTTATGGTTGCCTTAGATAGTTAAAATCTTTTTAGATTTATCTACATATTTATCCTCAGTAAATGTAATTTCTTCTTTTTCTGTTTTAAAGTATTTTTCTTCTACCTTAACACTTTAAAATTTTATTTAATGTGATTTCTTGGTGCAATCTTTTCTCAGATAGTTTGTTTGAAAGTATCATTATTTTTCCTTAATTTTTCAATAACATTTTGAAGGTATTAAGTTGTGGGTAGATTTTTCCTTTTCAACACTTTGAATATGTCATTTCATTTTTTTCTGACTGTTTAGAAGTATGTTAACAGTGTTATTTATTCTTTCAATGTAATATTTCTTTTTTTCTTCTTGTTTTCTAAAAGTATAACTGCAATATATCTAGATGTGTTTTTAAAATTTAATCCTGTTTAATAATTAGTACTTCTTGTATCTATGGTTTTATAAATTTTCCAAAATTTATCAGAACATATCCTATCAGATATTCTGTCCAATTCTCTCTCTCTTCTCTTTTGTGAAACTCCAGTTATATGCATTAGAACTTTTCGTCATGTTACACATACCTCCTACTCTGGCTTTATTTTAGCTTCAAGTTTAATTTTTTTTTACTTACCTATTTCCCATTTCAATAAGTCACCATTTATTTCCATCCAATGTACTGTTTAATGATTTCAAATATTGTATTTAAAAAAATTCTATTTGAGTATTTGCTATATATTTCTGTTTTTCTCAAGACTCTTCATCTTTCTGTCCAATTTTTAACATGTTAATGAAGGTAATATAGAGTTCTCTCATAAATTTAATATCTGGACCCTCTTTGGGTCTGTTTCTGTATTTTTATTCTTTTTTCAGTTTTGCCCTTAGGTCTGTCTCCTATCATGCCTCACAATTTTTTATTAACTAATTTAGTCTATAATTGAAATTATATGAAGCTGAGTTTTAGTTTCTGGAAAAAAAATCACTCTTTTTTTTAGTTGGACTTCATCTTGGGTATAATCCTTTGGCCTCAACTAAATGTTTGGGGGAGTTACCAAGCCCTCTCTTTCCTTAGCTCTGAACTCAAATTTTCTACCACTATTCCATGAGGCTGGTTAAAGATTTGTTTAGATTTTCTGTTCTTCAGCTACCTTTTTTAAACCAGCATGTGTTTTATGGTAAAGCAGCTCTGAATGCTGTACTCATCTCTTTGATTTCCTTCCCTTAGGCATCTTGATCCCCCCCAATTCCAAGTTCTCTGAGGCTTTCAAACAAATATTTTTATCTTGTACTCAGCTTTTCTAATTCTTAGTAATATACAAGCTTGTCTTTCACAGCTGGAAGTTGCAGTCCATGCCCACCTTTGCTTTTGTCTATATAATGTTTCATAGTCATTGGGAGTTTCCCTGGAATTATCAAATATATCTTTTGTTGTATCTGCAATGTTAATAAAAATATGGAAAACGAAACATTCATGTAGGTAGGTGAATAATCAAACAGCTTATGTATCATTAAATAGTACTATCATGAAGAAAAGACTATAATGACTAAATATGTCAGATTAAAGTTAAACATTTCTCAGAAACATTTTGATACTGTTCATGTAGCAATGAACAGTCAACATATAAAAATAAAGCAAGGTGTGTTTAACAACTGATGAGGGTAAAATCTGAGCATTAGGGAATTGTTGATGTGGTTATTATACTTGGCTTTACTCAGAAATAAATAGTTCTCATTTCTGTTCTTATTTGTTTATTTATTAAGTTATTAAAATATATTTCAATATCAAAATGTTTCTGAGAAATTTTTAACCTTAATTAGTCATTGAGCTTGAAACATTGTTCTATGTACTTGCATTAAAATCTCATTCTAAGTTTTATTTCACACAGACCTTTCAACCTGATTGTAGTGTTTAAATATTTATTGTTTAATATAAATATTTAAACATTTAATATAGGTAGCTGACCTCTGAAAAACTGCTGATGTTGAAGCAATCACTGGGCATTTATCTTCTTTTTTTTTTCTTTGTAGTTGGCTGAAAACTCTTCAACACAAACTATTTTCATGGCAAATATCCTTATGCAGTGCATGAGATACATGTAAAAATATACCAAATGTGAGCTGAATAGGTGAATAGAGTACTAGACTAGAAGTATAATGAATTGATGTTTACATTTTAAAATAAATAAAATTCCTGTAGTGAATAATAATAATGTTGGCTCTTCTATTAAAGTTCTTGAACGTGCACTCTCTGAGTTGCGTAACATTGTATTAGTTTATGCTTATATAGTGTCTGAACACTACTATTGTGGCATGCAATAAATACTTGATGAACACTGAACATGTGATAATAAATACAAATCTTGAGCCGCATATTTGAAAATTCAAGTAATAGAAAACCTATTCCTTGATTATAATATTCAAAAACAATAATTATTTCAGTCTTTTGTTCTGCCCCCCAAAATAAAATTTCTGTCAATTTCAGGTTATTTCTACTCTTTCTTCAAAGAAAATCCGAATTATGTCAGAGTTTTCAAATTGCCAAGGAATTTGGTGGGAATGAAGTTCCATTTGGCCCTCTCTCTTCTTAAATGTTCTGGCTGAAGTCATGTAATCTCCATGACACTGTTCCAACTCTATGCTAAGAGCAGTGAGATTTGGACTCTATGCTTTTCTTATAATTATTCAAAATGGCTAGGATTGATCACATCTTCTTTCACATCTCCTTTCCTATGCTGAGGACCTAGATTTGACTCCTTGATGTTCTCCCTGTCCCCCCGACCCTGGTTATATAGTTATCTGACTGTCTTTTATCTTTCCTAGGAAAAGAAGAGGAGAATAATGGCCTGACCATATTTTGAGGTGGAAGGGTAATGCGACGATTACAGATAATGGGTAATATGTGGCTATATAGCAGCAAACAAATGATGGAATTCAAATAGTGCTTTGTTTTTTTCTATAATGCTTTCCCATACAATGCATTAGATTCACACAGAACCCCGTGAAATATGTTATAAGTATCTTAATTTCATAGATGAATTAACTGGCTCAAAGAAGTTAAATCCTTTCCTAAATTTAATCTGTTATTGGCCAATTTATTGCCCTTTCAGTTTCATTCATTTTAATTCCTAAAAGGATTATTCCTCTATTAGTTGTGTGTGTGTGTGTGTATGTGTGTGTGTATAATACATACATGTATACATGTAGAATATCTCATTTTATTTATTTTTGCACTTCGTAGGTGTGTTTATTTTATATTCTATGCCAAGGGAAATTTATTTTTGTTTGCTTTTCTGCTTAGTCTCATTTATGCTTTGTTTCTTCAGTCATTTTTCCCTAATTGTTAAAATCATGTTATATGAAGTTTCAAGTGAGGTTCCTTTGAGACTCCTTTTGAAGTTGGGTTACTCCCTAAAAATTTGCAATATTTGTCTACCAGGAACCTAAAAACCTGGGAAATCTGAAGCTTATTGAAATCAAATTTTTGGCTTGACCTTTTTCAGATCACCTTTGTAGTGTGAATTTGGAAGGGGAACTGCATGAAATAGATTTCTCCTTTCCTTCTATCCAGGAACAAAACTCAAGATTTTCCTTGAGCTTTTTCTTGTTTTTCTTTTTCCTCTTCTAAGAATATATTTTATGTGGGTGTGGAGGTCGATGGAATTTCTGCTTTGCCCATAAATTGAGAGATTAGGCTACTGTGATCCTAGTTCTACGAAGAGCATTTCCTACTAGATCTTCTATATCTCATCTCTGATGGACTGCAAAGCCATGAAAATCAAAGTTAAAGTTGATTGAATTGAAAAATGCCCACAGGGCAAATGTAGCTTCACTGTTACACTTATTTTTTTAGAGCCTCACTTTTGCTTAGAATTTTGCCTCTGAAAATGCTTCTTTTCCTGCCAGCTTAATGATATATTTTTTAAAATATAGATAAAAGTATATTCAATATTTCTAGTTGTTTTAATCAAGACATTCAGTATAGCCAGTCTTCTAAATTATCAGAGAAGCAAGTCTAATTATCTGTTGTTAGAATATTAGTTTCTATTATAAATACCACGAAATCTTTGTGCTCTTCTTTAAATAGATACATAGGAATAATCCAGTAAGTAAAATTGATTGGTTAAATAGCATGTATATGGTTAAGATCTTTAATTATGTACTGACATATTGAGCATCAATAAATTTTACTACCATACAGGGCCAGAAAAACAGGATAAAAGACTAGATATAATTATAATTCCACCTTTTTACTTTTGAGACATGGAAAACTAAAATGGTACATTTATTTTATGTAATACTGGACAACATTGATGAGGATTGATAAGATTTATATGTGCTACCTGATATGGAAAATATCTAATGCATATTGCTAAATGCAAAACATTACAATGTATATATTTCGTGGCTCTATTTTGCAGTTCTTTATTAGTAGAAAATAATTAGTCATTTTTTGTGAAATGACTTGTTATATCCTCTTATTTTTCTATCATTATGTGTAATTTTTAAAATTTGAAATAGTATTTTATATTTTAAGAGTACTTGTTTTTTGCCATATACTTGAATAACATCTCAGTTATTGTTGAGGTTTTAGTTTTATGTCATTTCTAACATAAATAAATTTTAAATATTTAAATTTAAATGTTAAATATTTACTTTTTACCCTCTATAGCCTTCTTTTGGCAATACACTTAAAACATTTTCTTCTGAAAAGTTTTTATTATTTTCCAAATTTTTATTATAATACTTTATTCAATTTTTACCCATGAAAATTTAATTAATCTTGTTGGGTTTTGGTGCAAATAATAAAATGGTAAGCCTGACCCAAACCAATTATTTAAATAGTCTTTATTTCTCCACTTATATGAAATATAAGTTAACACAATTTATTTTATCATAATCTTTTTTTTTTTGAAAGAAAGAAAAAGGAAAGAAAGTGAGAGTGAAAGAAAGAAAGAAAAAGAATGTATGAGAGAAAGAAAGAGGAAGAAAAAGAGGGAGAGAGAACAGGATTCTTGTTCTACTGCCCAGGCTAGAATGC